>VYZX01002502.1:15847-68309 GCA_013401335.1 Brachypteracias leptosomus | reverse complement strand
TTTCCTCTTTTCCAGTCAGTGGGGACTTCACCAGACTGCCAGGACTTTTGGAATATATAATAGAGAGCAGTTTAGCAACCTCATCCGCCAGTTCCCTCAGTACCCGTGGGTGTATCCCGTCAGGTCCCATGGACTTGTACACTTTCAGGTTCAGCAGATGGTCACGAACCTGATCTTCACTTACAATGGGCAGTTCTTTCTGCCAGCCCCTGCCATTATCTTCTGTGACTTTGGGATTGTGGCTGGAGCCCTTGCCAGTGAAGACTGAAGTAAAAAAAGTCATTGAGAACCTTGGCCTTCTCCATATCACTTGTCACTATCTCTCCTGTTTCCTTTCTGAGGGGACCCACACCTTCCCTAGTCGTCTTTTTATCATTAATATACCTGTAGAATTTTTTGCTATTCCCCTTGATCTCCCTGGCTAGATTTAATTCTAACTGAGTTTTAGCTTTTCTAACCAGGTCTCTTGCTACTTGGGCATTTACATGTAAATAAGAATATTACTTCCGAATATTTGTAAAGATCTGAAAAACTATGCAAAGTAACAGAGCATCTGTGTGCTACCCAGACAAAGATTAACTGACCATTGATTTAAGTGAAAGAAAAAACTTACACTTGTGATATGTACTGTATTCAGTGCTTAAGATTTCATATGGACACATGGAGAACATTTGTGACTTTCTTGTCCTCATGAGGAATAAGCTTATTATTCTTAGATATCGCTCAGCAACATTACAAAGGAAGAAAAGAATATACATCTGCCACAAAGTTGCATTCCTGTATGATCAATAGAGGTATGATTATTTCACTCTGAATGAGAAACCAAACAGAGGTTTGCTTTTAAGTCATGATGCATAGGTGCTAAAAATGTTTATTTTGTACAATAACTCAATGTGCATTTTTACCTATTATATTGAGTAACCACTGAACAATCAGGGAATTCAACAGCTCAGGAGTTTCTCCCCTTAATCTCTCTTGTGCTTTTGCAAAATATTTGCTAACATGCTTAGAAAGCCAGGTCAGAAAAACACAAACATTACAATGTTCTCACACATATTCTGTTGCTCTTGTACATCCACCCACTGCTATCTACAGCAATCAAGGAGCGCTGCACTTTGATCCTTTCAAAGGTCTCTTAGAAAGCTACAATCTGAAGTTCTTACATAGGCTAAACTCCTCACCTTTTCTCAGCATGGGTGGTAATGTTTAGGCATTTATGCTATTGTCAGTCATATACCAGATCCTGAAAATTGACACTCTGGCTAGCAATTCCACCAAATTTGTGCCAAATAAAGACTGCTAAAAAAGAAAGAGTTGGCAATTGCGAGAATTTATTTCTCTTAGGTTTGTCCCAAACAAATTATTAGTATTATTTCATATCAAACATTTCTTTCCACCAAGTCTTTTAAAGTGAAATAAATAAGTAAATAAATAAATCACTGCTTTGAATCCCTATGAGCCTGAACTAAAGTACATTTACACAACTTACTATAATGTTCCAAGTCACAGAATCATAGAATGATTTTGGTTGGAAGGGGCCTTAAAGATCACCTAGTTCCAGCCCCCCTGCCACAGGCAGCGACATCTCCCACTAGACCAGGTTGCTCAAAGCCCCATCAACCTGGCTTTGAACACATCCAAGTGATGGAGCATCCACAACTTCTCTGGGCAACCTGCTCTAATGTCTCACCACCCTCACAGTGAAGATCTTCTTCCTAATTTCTAATCTAAATCTACCCTCTTGCAGTTTAAAGCCATTACCCCTCATCCTATCACTACAAGCGCTTATAAAAAGTCCCTCCCCAGCTTTCTTGTAGGCTCCCATCAGATCCTAGGCCGCTATAAGCCTTCTCTTCTCCAGGCTGAAGAACTCCCAACTCTCTCAGCCTTCTCAGTATTCATAGGAGAGGTAGCCCTGTTGTTGTCATGCCTGTTTCTATCTATCCACAAGGGCAAAGTTTATAATAAAGCACATCTTCCGTAGCATGCCAAAGATAGAGGAGAGCATGCTTCCTCTGTCCCACTCCCCATTATTCCAAATTCTACAGCAGGAAAGAGTTTCCTCCTTCATCACTTTGACCAACCTGTTACTTGTTAGGGTCTTCTTACTTAACACTTCTCATCTACTGCTCCTGTTTTGACTCTTGGCTCTGTGCCGCACATCTCACCACTTTCTCAAGAATTTCCAAATCGTTCCCTTTCTGCTCCAGAAAAAACTTGTAACAAACATCTATTAGCAGAATGTAAATGTATGGATATTTGATTACATGCTCCTCTGTTGTGTTTCACCCCCACCGCTCCTCAGACTAAATATTCCATCAGCAAGGAGGACACTGGCACTGTAACTTGTCATGTTGATCCCTCCTGCCTACTGGGTACACTGTACTCCCTTAAACATCTGTGCCCACCTGCTGTTTCTGCTTCTAAACCTAGATAATAAATTTTTCAGGAAAGAGACTACCTTCCCCAGACACAACCTAACACACCAAGTACCTCAGTATGCATCAGGTATTTTATGCACTACAGAGCACAAATAAAAAGGTAAACATTTGTACCCTAAATGTTTGAATGGAATCCAAAATTGGATACCTGATATGGTAGCATCTCTGAAATTCAGGCTCAAGCAACATACCTCTAGCACCTACAAATGTTGATAACAGCTTAACACATTTCACTGTTTTTTAATCAGTAACTGATTATATTTTAAACTGATTTTACTTTAACTGATAGTTTTATTGAAGTAATTCACCCAAGAAATCACATATGTATGAAAATGTAGATCTCCTCTCTCCAAATTACTAGATAAAGGCTGTTTCTGTCAGCAATAGAATCTGAAATGTTTCAGAATCAGCATGATCCTAAAGGTACTTATTAGTACCTACAAAAGAAAACAAAATGCAAAAGGTACCTGGAACTGCTACATCATTTACTCTCTGCTTTCAATATCAGAAAGCAAGAGAGTATTCTAATAGACACAGCCAGAAACTATGAAGATAAATTATTATAAAATAAATCAACATTAATAAAACAGGAATAACTGACCAACACACATACACACACAAGAGGAAAAGGTTCAGGGAAGAAGCTTCATTTTGAGATTACAGCATAGTGGTTCCAAGTGACATTTTATTTTCTTTGGAAATAAATTGTACTGCTAAAATAAGACATCCACAGGGAAAAAGAAGCTTACTAATGATAAATTATTGTAATATAAAAACAACCAGATTAAAAGAATACTTCATTAAAAGATACACTTTTTTCTGATTCTGCAGTACACAAAACCCATCTCTTCAAAGAAGCCTCTGAAATGCTAAGCTATTATTTCTAGATACCAAATGTAATTAAAGTACAACCACTTTAAGTGCAGTCTAAGATGGATTAATCAATAATGCATCAACTCCATACTCAAAATAGCAGGTCACTGTCACCAGGGATTAGCAGGTATCTGGGAATAAGTGAGCACAGAATATTTACAATCCACTGAATATATGATGGACCAAACTCCACAGCCTTTACATTTTCCAGGGTCGGGTAAGTCTCACAGGAGAATAGCTGAGCACTTTGTTGCTGAGTGAGGCCAAGGTAACTCTACCAAATAGAAGCAAACCAACTCCTACCACCAAGGCTTGGTTAGCCCCAGCAGCCAAGGCGGCAAACAGCATTCTGAGCTGGATTACCAGAAGCACAACCCATCATCCTCCTCTATAGAGTGGATTATTAGACCACATCAAGAGTACTGCAGTTTTGAGGCCCCAGCACAGGAATGATGATGATGAAGTGCAGCTAGTTCAGTGGAGGGACATCAAGGTGGAGCGACATCGAGGTGGAGCATGTGCCCCACATAGAGAGGTTTTTAGCCTGGAAAAGAAAGGCTTGGAGGATCTAGTAGCAGACTTCAGTAGTGTGAGGAGGTCATCAAGAAGACAGAGTCAGGCTCCTCACAGTGGTGCAGCAGAAGGATGTGGGGCAAAAGGTATCACATGAAATAAGATAGGATCCAACTGGATATAAGAAAAAGCATTTTCACTATGAGGATAGTAAAGCAATGAAATGTGCTGCTGAGAGGGATTGTGCAGCCTGGAGTTCTTGGAGGTTATCAAACAGGTATGACTTTCAAGAACTGGATCAAGCTCTGAGCAACCTGGTCTCATAACTGACCCAACTTCAAGCAGGAGAGCAGACTAGGGGGCTCCTGAGATCCCTTTCAATGTGAACTAACCTGTGATCTGATTCTACAAAAAGTTAGCATAAGGTTTTTTCACTTCTTCTCTTCCTCCTCAGTATAGATCCCATTCTTTTCACCATGTACCAAACACCTCCTTCCATTCTTCGTTAAGGTTCTCACATTTAAAGCACAAGAGCTGACTGATACCTTTGGCTGTTTTCTTTTGCACTTTACAGAAACAAGAAATCAAGTAGAGCGGAAATGCTTCTCAAAGCAGACACTGCTTTGCTCTTTGCAATAGTGAAAACTGGTTTGATATATGCCTTACAACAAGAAAAATAAAAATGGTTAGGTCTTAAACAATTAAGAACCTGACTACTAACTCCAACTGTTGTACCACTGTTTTTCTTGAAGCTGACTGATAGTGCAAGTATGCAAGACAATTCCAATATTTAGAGAAAGACTGATCATATTCTTGACATCTACTCACACTTATGCCTGTTAGAAGACATGAAGAAAGCACAATAATGCAGAGCAGTAGAACAGATCATTTTACTCACAATTTATACTTGCAAAAGAAATAACAAACCATGTTCATGTGGAGGGGAAAGTACTTGTGGACAAAGAACTGGAGTGACTTAGAAGACCCTGAATTCCCTGGCACCATGCTTATGGTCAAACCATTTGTCTAAAAATGTCTAGGTTACTAGAACATAAAACAAGTCAGAAATAAAAAACAAAAAACCTGAACTCCCCCATGATGTTCTTCTCTGCATTTGTGTAAATAAAAAATAAAGCCTGAATAAAAATTCTATTCTGAACAGCAGTTAAACATGTGCCTAGTTTTAAATGTGGGTTTGTGTCCCATTGAAGCAGAGACTTGAGATTTGTGCTATCTCAGACAGCAACAGATAAAAGGCACTACTTTCTGGGGTGGAGGCCTGACACCATTTACCAGAGGGGAAGTTCAATCAGGCTAACAGCAGCTCAGTAATATCTGTCCATATCTATGTGAGTCTTTCTGGCATCTCCCACCAAGGCTACCTGCAAGTCCTATAGGAGAAAAGAGAAGGCAGCAAAAAGGCCACTGAATCACAGAATGTTAGGGGTTGGAAGGGACCTTGAAAGATCATCTAGTCCAACCCCCAAGACTGGATCCCGTCTTCTACCACTGCCTGCCAAAGCAAAACATATAAAAATCATAATTCAGTTTCTGCCCACCTCCATCTGCCAAGTACAAAATTCAAGGAAAAGGGTTTGGAATTAAGTTTTCTATAGCCTGAGGTTCACATGTGAGTAACCCTTTCTTAATCACTCAGTCCTTCAGAGGAAATCATTGTTTTGAACTAATAAAATAAAGAAAATCTGGTATCAATTCATATTCTCCATAACAGCTTTTTAATGTGTTTTCCCCCCCTCAGTTTCTCAGATTTCTCTGTATCACCTTTGTGTATGAATATTAGATTTATGCTTGTAAAAATCTGAATCAGATATAAAAATCATGGTAATTTTGCATGTGAAAGATGGAGTTCTGGTAGCAAGTACATTTTTAAATACAGACCATTCCAATTTGAAGAAGCCAGAAGAGCTTGTACTTTGTGTAGTTTGTAGACAGATTAAGTTCCCATTCTAATCAGTCTTTGATAAAGAGTTTTTATGATTTTTTAACCATCTTCCAAGGAATTGGCTTGTTGCTACTCAAACTGAGAATTCATTTGACTGATTTTAACTCCTAATACTATTAAAAAATTTCCTGGCTAATTATACTTCTGAAATGTAGAAAACCTACATACAGAGTTCTAAAGACAAAGTTTCAGTTTTGTTGCACTGATAGTTTATTGATTAATGTTTGACACATACAAAACTAGCAAGAAAACCTCTGTAGCCACATGTTAGACAGAGTCCTACAAGAAATGCTATATGTTTTTAACGCAACTAAGAGAAGCAACCAAGAAAAAAGCAAGCTATATTAAAATAAACATTACAAGAGGTGGCTCAAGAAAAGACTTTTTAAAAAAAAGTCTAGAGCAAACACTACAATACTGTTAATCTCCAAGTCCCCTCCAGCTTATAGCTCAGACCGTTGTATGTACCATGGCGAGGAGCAAGGAATCTACTTTTTATTTACGGGATTCAACTAATGAAGTATTTACATGTGTTTAAACATGTCTGCTTTAAGACTCATAAATTTAAGTGAGGGATTTTTATAGATGTAAATCATGTGGGCCTGGTACTCAGATACAGCAAGTCAGGCACAAGTTATTGGAAATCATCCCTACTGAAAGCAAGCATGACATCGGTTGAGGACGTGGCTTTGGTTTGCACGGGTAAGCAAGAGGTAGAGAGGCTTTGCAAGTATCCTCGTTATGAGGTTCTGCAAACATTTGCATTGTGTGGATGATTTATGAAACAGCTCCATTAGTACAGGGTAAGCTGTTTCTTCTCAGCTTCAAGAGAGTTTGACTTGAGAGGACAGTTTAGCTGGACACATTTTTACTTTTGATTATATTAATTATCTTTTTAATAAGTCAAAGAAATTTTCTATGCTTACAGAGACATCCTGACACTGCAATAAAGTCCAAAACACTAAACACCTCCCTTGATTTCAGCTTGAGATGGAGTGGGGTAAACCACTAAATATTTCTCTGAGGGCTTTGGGAGATGGACCTGCTGAGAGATACAGGAATATAGGATCTCACAGAAAAGTTCAGCACACAGAAGCAACATCTTTTTCTTTAGCAACTTTGCCTATGTATATCAAAGATGTGTGCTTATTTAAGAAGGTGGTGTTAATGCAACCTTTTGGTTCTGTTAACAACATACTTTGGATGGTAACATGTTAAAAGCCTAAAATTATGAAGCCCTATTCCACTGTCTTCTGTTGTAGCTTACCTATAATCAGCACCTCTACTTATCCACATTTAACTAATTGGTAGTCCTATTCAGAAATGTCAGCAAGAAATACGATTACTTGAAAGGAAGCACATTTGTATAACATTAAATCAACAGCTAATTAGTGTAGCAAATAACTGCATTATCATTACAATAATGTAATCATTCTAAGTGTACTGGTTATAACAACAGTCAATTTTATTACACATATATCTCTGTTTTGATTATGCTTCTAAAACATAACTATACAGCTGGCTGTTTCATGTATTAGAATATTCAACAGCCTAATATCATATTCTTCCACCTGTTCAGGTTATGATGTTCATTTGGTTGGGCTTTAAGATGTAACCCTGGAATTATCATGAGCATTAGCTGATAAAGGAAGAGAACAAGACATGTTGATGGAAGACAAAGTAACGTAGTAACACAGAATGCTCATGCATAATACAGATAGTCATTTATTTCCCTCAAGTAATAATAAAAAGGCTCATAATGATGCTAAGCTTTGCTATTGTGCCTGTAGAGCCAATTGTATAGACAATCCACTCCAAAAGAATAAGCTATGGACTTGCCTCCCTATGGTGTTGACCAGCACTGAGACCCATTGTACTGCCTGGTAAACCCCTTTTACTTGTCCAGAACATCAGGGCTATCTAAGCTTATGCCAAAACACCTCCATTCCTCCAAGTTTTTCAGAACTGTGAGCATCTATCTATTATGCACTCCCTACCCAGAGGGATATACCATTCCCCTACCACTCAGCAGTGGTACTACCCACAACACAGGGCAGCACGCACACGCCCTGGCAGGAAAGAAAATGCAAATCACATTTCCAGCCTGCTCATGCTACCAAAGCCATGCAGCCATGGGAGGAAATGTTCCTACTGAGCACAAATGTACCTTTCACATCACGGCACCTCTTCCATTTCTTTGGTACTATCTGCAATTCTAGCCATAGGAGCATCAATAAGGTGATCAGGAGTTAAACAGATTAGTACTGGCCTTCCTAAGACATGGTCTCAGAAAACTGGAGTGAAATATAGCTAAATCTGTCACTACAAATCAAACACTTGACCAGGACACATTTTCTCCTCAAAGTCTTTTTACCAACTATTCCTGACTTTGCTCATCAGGAGCCTTTTGCAAGTAATTGCTCTATACTTTGAGAACAAATTTCTGTCAATGATAAAATTCTCTTTACCATTTTATAAACTCTTTGACTGTTCTTTACTCATAGTATTAAGTTCAGGCACCTGAGCCACCACAGTGGCTCTAAACTTCAAAAAAAAAAAAGAAAAAGAATCAGCTAACTAAGCAAAAAATAATCAGGGTCTATAACCTTTTCTATGGTCATATTACTGTGTTTATATGGGGTGACCACCATTGGTACAAAAAGAACAGAGGGCATTTCCCCTGTTGGCAAATGCCTAGTCAGTAAACACTTGATGTAAGTACAAGTAGGTAGGTTCATTTCTGATTGAGCATTGGAAGGGGCTCTCAAGATTTCTTTCATTCTTGCCAGAGAGTCAAAGGGCCTAAAAGCTATGGTGGGGTGAGAGCCTCAGAATCTGGCCTCCTGTGCTGAAATTCACTTTCAAGATGCTGAAACAAAAAAGCGTAAGTTTTCTTTTTTAAGTGCCTAATTAAACTTCCTGCACATACAATTTCAAAACATTCTGCTTTTGAAGAATGAAGCTAGGCACCTAGTGTCAGATTCATGACAGGCAGCTCTTCTACTGCCTGTGGAGAAAAAAAAAACAAACAAGGGTAAGAACAAAGAGGGAAAATAAAGGTAGAAACACTATAGAATGGTCGTAAACACCCTTTCTGTGGTGCTGCTTTTCTCTTCGGCCATCATGAATTTCCAGGCTACTAGAAGTAATTCTCCCTGATAGTACCCCATAGTTTTCCAGTTTCTGCTGGGAGAAAATTTTATTCTGGGCAAACAGAAACAGTCACTTCCAACTCATAACAACCACTAAAAAGACAGCAAAAAGAATGAGACTGGATGGGGAAAAGAATCAAACAAAAAGAATAAAAAATGCCTGTTGCTTGCTGTGATTGTGATTGAATGACAGATCACCAGACTGGATTGAGTAGACCCAGGATATTCAGCACAGAGGGGTCAATATCTGCCCAAATCCCTTTTCATTTGACATGATAGATGATAGTTCAGTGTGACTGAATTGTCAGGTACCTAACATTATACAGAGACCTTGTAGTCATACCTACCAGGTAAGTTGTTCCAGTGAAAGAAGGTCACTTCAAAATCCACTGCCAAGTGCCCTGCCATTTACCAGGGACCAAGACTCTTTGAAACCAACTCATTTGTTTAACTATGAATGATACCACTAAACACCAAAAGGTATTATTAAAATTCTAAAATACCCTGTCTGGCTCAAGAGTTCCCAAGCCAGAGGTCACAGGACACTGAGAAAGTATAGCAGGAAAGAAATCATCACAAACTAATTCCCTTATTCTTTCCTAAGTGTCTGCTATTGATACTGAGCTAATGACTTATGCTGTAGTTAAAATGTTGGATTGGGACTCATGATGACCAAATTTTGGTCAAATAGTCATTTCCTATGCATTTGTGAACAAACCACATGCTCTCTCTGATTTCCCCCAAACATACCTAGAAACTACTCAGTTGTCAGCATCATACTCTCTATCTTATGAGTAGAGTGTAGTGTCTTGGAACTGAACACACTTCTGGGAGACAGAGGAGAGGGGACAGAAGGGTGTATCAGAAATTGGGATTTACACAACATTTTAAAAAAGATGAAAGGAGGAAAACAAAGAGGCATTTGAGAGGAAACAGGTTACAAAACCATTGAGGCTACAATAGAATTTCTGCCAACCAGCAACCTCTGACTGGAAGACAACTAAGAGGACTCAAGAGCCAAATGAATAGGGGAAGCTTACAAAAAAACAGTTCCTTCTATGCTAAGGGCTTTAAAAGTCAACAGGGTCAGTTTAAAATTGATCCATTGTCATTTTATAGGCAGCGAGTGGAAAGACCACTGGGTGGATGTAATGTGATGACAGCTGTTCAGCCCCATGAGCAGCATGGGGCTGCCTTCTGCAATAGCTGGAAGCAGCAGGCAACCTCTAGCTGGAAGCCCTACTAAGAGGAAATTGCCACTGTTGATCCTCATGCTGCTGTTGAATTTGATGGGAATTTTTAGTGTATAAATGACTGTAGGATCATAGCCTACATCAAAACAGCATAAACATAAAGAAACATGTTTTAACTTCAGAAACATATGGCTCCCAGTGGTTTCCAACCAACAGGAGCTCTGTGTCAAAAGGCAAATTTAGCTCCCAGCTTACTGTTGCATTAGCTAGTGGCTGTTATAAAAAGGAAGAAAAAAAAGACATGTGCTCATGAACGTATGTCTGACTCAGTGATGACCTTTTATTCTGATAAATTGCTGGTTTTTCAAATATTGGAAACAATGTATTTATCACACCAAAAATTGACTGACATGTCGGCAACGTTCTTTTCAAAAACCTCTGTGCCAGCCAAATGTCAAAGTCTGTTATTCACGTATTTATCCAATTCTCTTGCAAGTCAGTGCACAGCCTGACCTGAGGCAGGAACTGCAAGAAGGAAGCCCTGTGCAAGGGAGCCTGAGATCAAGCACATATCTAGTCAAGTACCAAGTACATTAAATTCATAACTAGCCTGCACAACACAAACATCATAAAGCATCCTATGTTAACAAGCATTCTAGGGAGTAATACGCTCGACTTTGTTTGCAGCAATGGAAAGAAGAAAACCCAGTGATGGTCCATTCAACACTCCCTTTGAAGTAGGTTCAATTAAATGCATAATACAAGGCTGCACTGGAGCTTCCCTCGATATTTCAAGTCCTCTGACTAATGGGAGTATTTACTTGCTTCCTATGTGGAAGTCTGAAATTAACTCTTTTCTTACTTCCTATTTCAATATCAAAGAAGGTGACAGTTCTAGTCAGACTTCTTTAGACATATTGTTCTGACTTTGCAAGTAGAAGGAAAAAGAACACAAGAAATTTTGCTGTTCATTAGAGTTTTTTGCCCCTCTGGTGTCTGTTCCATCACTATCCTTGAGGGAAAACATCTGTTACCTGACCAAAAGTTCTCCTTCCTTCTTTAGATCCTGTTTCCCTCTGGAGTATCCTTCATTTTGCTGCACTGGCATTTTAGATGCCCTTTGTTCTCTCCCTCCTTTCAGTATGTTTAGGTTTTACCCTACACAGGCTTCTTTTTCACTGTAAGTCTAAAGAAATTTGAAATAAAGAGCAATGAAATGTCTTCTCAGAGACAGCATCAACATTTTTTTTCTAGTCAGCTGAAGGATTTCTAACTGTATCTAGGGATTTCCTGCAAGGCATACATGTACAGACACTGTATGCAAGCTGTACATTTCTTTTTTGAAAGAAGGGCTCATTAGACCCTTTACCTAGGCACATATTTAGAATCACAGAATGGTTTAGGTTGGAAGGGATCTTTCAAGATCATCTAGTTCCAACCCCCCCACCACAGCAGGGACACCTCACACTGGACCGGGCTGCCCAGGACCTCATGCAACCTGGTCTTGAACACCTCCAGGGATGGAGCATCCACAACTTCCCTGGGCAGCCTGTTCCAACTTATAGATACTTTGTTCTATTTTTGACCCAAGCTTAAAATCCCTTCCACCAATAACCAAGACAATTGAAATAAGGGACTAAATTGTAAGACTGTTTTCTTTAAACCCAAAATATAAGGAAGATCTGTATGTAAACAAGCACCTTTGGCAACCAAGTACTTGGGATAGAAGATCTAAAAAAACCAACCCTAATAATGATTTTCACTCATGATGAATTTAATTCTAAGCTACAGCTTAGAGTCCTTCAAAGTTATTAAAAGTTGTTCTTCCCAATGAAAATTAATAAATTGTATTAATTATATTTTGCCACCAGCACTGATAGCTATCCTAGCCAAATCTAAAGGCTCAGTCATTTTGCTTCAAAGCTGTAAGGTTCTTATATGTGTAATCAATTTGACTTGCTTGTTGATAATTAAATACTAGCAAGTGATGAAAACAAGACAACATGTATTGATTTCAATGAGATAAAAACTCAGACACATTCTCTGTGATTGCCCAATATATAAAAACCTCTCAGAGCAACACCAATATCTGGCAGCTTGAAAATTATGTAAATATAAAGATGAGGTCAAGGAGGGTATGTGTATAAATCCTTCCCTCTCTGGAAAAAGACTATACTCCTATAGTTCCAAGGCAACATCAAACTATTAAATCAGTAAGAATGGTGGCACTGACTTCTATCCAAGTGCTGGATTCAAAAAAATCACTGAGTTTCCTGCATTAACAAAAGGTGGTTTTTATTATCCCCTCAAATTAATAAAAGCTTTACATCCCTATGTAAATCACTGAAAAATTAACACAATGTCTTGACATTCACTGGAAGTGTGGAAAAACAACTGTTTCTAATTGAAAATACCATCTGTAATTCTAAAGTCTTATTTCCAGCTCAGTAAAAAAAACAAACGAACCTTTTAATATCTAATACTCCTATGAAAAGCAATTAGAATTCAGTGTTCCACAAAGATTTAGCTATTCCTTGCATAACAGATCACTGTATTGCTGTAAATAAATAAAAAACCTGTACTTACAAATAAAATATAATCTCATTATACAGGCAAGTCTTAAAGTTACCTCTTCAATTTCAAATGTATTTTATCTTCCTTTTGTTATTTAGGCAATGAATTACATGTATGCTGGTTGTGACTGAACATGAACTTCAGAATCAGTATTCCCAAACACAGCAGAATTAAAAATCGTTTTGAGCATTATAAAAAGAATAAACTGTAAAAAGAACATTCTGAGCAGACATGCCCACAAGTTTGATAGATGTTTTTAATTCTAGTAGAAATAATAGGAATCCTCCCTAGATGTTAAAGACACTGACTACTTACAGCTCCTGACGTAACAGGAAAAAATGTGATCCTTGCAACATGTAATTTGGACACAACATAAGGTGTAAACTATAAAACCTACCTCATGTAAATAGACTGATTAGAAAAGAGAAATTTTAATGAATATCATAGAATGATTTGGGTTGGACAGAACCTTAAAGATCATCTAGTTCCAACTCACCTGCCATGGCAGGGACACCTCCCACTAGATCAGGTCACTCATCTTCATTTGCACAGATTACCACTTAGGACTTCTAACCTTTCTGCCTAAAGCCACTAAAATTCAAATTGGACTGAAATTCAAATATAACTTACTCCCCTTTCCTAACCAATGTCTGCCTTCCATCTTGCCTGATTCCGTTATGCTACCCAGAGAGAGACTTCCAGCAGTATGTTAGAAATAAAACAAGAGAAAATCTTACTGCTCAGAGCTGGTTAAGAGGGAAAATATTTCCTAAGAATGCACTGTGAACCCTCATCTTCCATGCAAAGGAAAGAGCTATGGTGTTCTTGGGGTCTTAAATAATGTCATTTGAAGAAGGGATTTTTCTCTTATTTACTACTTCTCTATTAAAAAGCATGTCAGGTCAAGCCTCAAGTCTCACAGAGGTATGTTATGTCAGAGAAGGGAAACTTGTGATGATCTCCAAGGCATTGAGAAAAAAAGCCAACAAACTTGTCAGTTGCCCCAGAATTACCATGGGGCTTTTAGTGGTCACCCATTTCCTTTTTCTCCTGTCAACAGCTATTTGAAGATAGTTTTACTAAATCCAGAAGCTTTCTCCAACTTTCAGAATCTATTAATCCTGATGAAAAAGATTCTTTGTTGTTGGCCATATAAAAAGAACATTGATTCACTTCAGAGGACTGACTTGCAGCATTGTGATATATTTCTATATACACTCCTTATTGTAATTCAAAGAAGAAAACTTAGACAAAAAGAATTATTACAAAATATGGCTTCTTTTGCCAAGGGAGAGAAAACCCACATACATCTTTGATTCATCAAAAACCCATGATCTTTTCAGTAAACTTACAAACAAGCTTTGCACATTCCACTGTTTCACCTGGCACATATTTGTACTAGTGTGGGTTAGGGCACCCTAGCTTAAACTGAGCAGCATCTTGCTCGATCAGCATTTTTATTGTTTTCATTGACCACTAAGGTGCCTCCCCATCTTACAAAAGATGTTTTCATACATGTGTGTTCCACAGGAGTATCTTCACTGCTGTTTATAAAAGTTTTAATATATTTCAGTCCATGCCACAGTTCTTTTGCGTCTCATATACCATCTCATATCCTATAAACTCAACTTTCTTTGCTGCTATTTAACTGCCTACACTGAAAACAAACAACAGAAATGTAGACTATACTTTTTTACTTGCATCCCTTCTTTCTGGCATATGCACATATCAGTTTTCCTCAACTAGCTGAACAATCTCTTTTGATTAAAATCCCCCGTTTATATAAGCTACAGCAGAAGTGCTGCATATGTCAGTTATTTCCATACTTCTCAAAGCTTGAGTCACTCATTCCAAATCGCAGATCTCTTTTCTGTAGAAAGAAAATCTGTTCTTTATCTCTGGGTGCAGAGATATTTAAGAGCCTTTAAAACATAAATGAAGACACGAAAACGCCGTGCAGTGTGAAGTCAAATGGCATAGTACACTTCTGATAGGCAAGAGCTCTTTCTGCCAATTAAACTCTGAAAATGGTCTCAAGCAAACGAGATCTGTTTTCCATGATTTGCATGAATAAAGTTGCTATTCTTTAATACTTTACTGATTGAATCTTTCATTTATATGTTAGTACAGATGTCAAGGTAATTGGTATAAAGTTACTGGAGTTACTTTTGAACTGTACAAATCCTGGGCACTGTAAGCAACATAACTGGAGTCCCCCAACAAGCCACATAAACATCAGAATGGTACAATACACATTTTCCTCTTCAATAAGTTATTAGGTTCACTTTTTCTTTTTGTCTATACAAGCCATCTATGTGTTGGAGAAATTAGTTCCAAATGTGTGTAATTTAAAATCCATCATCTTTCACAATGTGTGCAATCAGACTTGAACTATTTGAGTTTATCAATGCAAGTTGCCACACTTAACCTTTTGAAGGGAAAGAACATGGAAAGAGAAAAAAGTATATCCAGGCAGTGGACTAAGTAATTGAAATCAAGGCACAACTGGTCACAGTGACAAAACCCTGACCTCACTCATTGCCAAGACCAAATTGCCCAGGTCACAGAGACAATGCAAATTAGCCCACAAAGAAGCCATTGTTACTTCAAGAGTGGCTGTCAATTATTAACTTGTATTGCTGGTCATAACCCTAGGTTTTCATAGATTGTTCTCAACTAACTGTATACCCTTCCATCCTAAATAGGGGGGGGGGGGAAACAAAAAACAAAAAAGGACTATTCTAGATTGCTTTTTCTCCTCTTAGCAGCTGTAAAACAAGTAATGCACTTCAACAGCACAAGTAATAAGACTGATCCTTCCAGTCAGCATCACTGTAAACTAGCAAACTCCTTAAAGCAAATGAACTTGTCCAGAGTGGGCACAAGTCCCCATTCCTCTTTTTTTTCTGATGTGTGGAAAGGGAAAAAAAGTTTGCAGATGAGGAAAAGAAAAACTAATGTAAATATTCTTTGCATATTTTGTCCACAAAGGCACACAGCTTTAAATATAGTCTTTAAAAGGCTGCATTAAGATAAAACAAAATTTGTACACACTTTACTAGTGTTTACTAGCTTAAAGGACAAAGTGAGGGGAGCAAGACCTGAGAGTTCTAGCACTGGTTGGGAATTCAGAAAATGGTGGTTCGTTTCCATGAGCCTCCTGGATGCTTCATTCATCACCACCCTGTTTTACTCACTCCAGGGAAATATTTCAGAAGGCCTATTATGAAGACAAAAGCATTACTGGTTGTGAACACTCCTTTCTCCTAGATTTGAGAAGAACAAACAATAGAAACATCAACACAAACAGAGCTTAAACCCCAACTGCAGCCGTGATGCTTTGCAACGGTACAGCACACTTCCAAATGACTTGAGTGCAACTTTGGGTACTGATGAGGCCCTTGGTCTTGTTAACTGCACTCGTGCTTACGGAGTTTTAGTAGCGTTCGTTTCTCAGCAAATCATCAAAAGGAGTATGTGCTGCTTTTATAACCATGAGGTACTTATCCTAAGAAAAAGTCAATTTGTTACCTTGGTCTCAAAATGCCTAAATCTGAAAGACACACTTCTAGAATATGGATCATGATAAAGTTTGGCTGCTCTTATTTCCAAAATTAAACCCTGGGGTTTTTCTGAAACAAGTTGTTCCAATATATTATTTTCCACTCATATCTCAAAATTATAAAAAGTATCTTCTTATTAAGCCTTAGAACACCACTGTAACTCAGTAAGATATTATCTTCACATTTTATATGCAGAGAAAAAGGTTCCAAGAAGTTAAAACAGACACCTAACATCACATAATTTGGTGTTTTAGGAAGAATTGCAATTCTTGCAAACTCCAAATCTATTATTAGCTCTATAACTTCTAATATAACTAATGTTTTAACCTTGTTAATCGCCATCTGATAAAAGAAGTATAATAACCGGAACATTACAAGATTGCATACACAGAGGTCTGTAAACTTCTAAGATATCTTACCAGTTAAATAATTATCAACTGCTTCAGTATGGAAACCTCACTTAAGAATGTAAGAAGATAGCATTTTAGTCATACAGCACAATAATTATTCAGTTTTTGATAATTTAACCCAATAGAATTGACTCAGTGAAGTGTACACTTGCTGAATTGATGTATGTTGAATTTCATTTGCACTACTGTGTTATCACCTACAGTATCACATTTCTGGTTTACATCTTAACCTCAGACATACCCTACCCCTGTATTTCAAATAGTCTCACTGGTGGTCACCATTAGTACTGCTGAACTATGCTCTGCTACTATCACATTTTACCATCAGACAAACACCTCAGAGAGGGGTATGCTAAGAGGACTGTAATCAACATATTCCCTTCCTACCTCCTATTCACTGAAGTACATTCCTGCTTTACCATGTTTTAAGATGTATTAGATGTATTAATGATGCAGCTGGCGCACCAGCAGCTGGTCAGCCCAGCCCTACCCCTTGTCACCCATGGTTGAGTTTAACTCTGAGCATTAACAACAAAGTATACACGAGGGAAGCTTGTATTTACATGCACAAACATGCCTAATGCTAATTGGGCAGACTAGTGGACAAGGATGCAATTCCCTGCAACATCTCCTGTTCAATTCATCACTGCAGCTGTGGCTCCTTTACACTCACTTGCCTAAATGTTTTTCCCTTTAATTTTTTTTAGGTGAGAAATATATTCCCCTCTATAAATTTCCTTCCCAGACTTCTCAGAAAATAAAAATTACCTTCTCCTTTTCAAACACACCTAAGCATATATATTAATTTCTTTGCTTCTGATAAGACAACTGTCCTATGCAAATGAAACATTCAGCTGCAGCTTTCTGTGTTTTATTAATATTGGCTGAGTTGTAGCCTTAAGAACCATGTTGGGAGCCCCAGTACAGGTGAGGATATCTTTCCTCTTTTTCATATCTGCTTTGTTGAGCTGCAGTGAGGAAGGCATCTGTGAAAATAAGAAGTGAGCAGGCAGACCTCTTCGTTCAATTTTTAACACTGAAGTCCAGCTTACACCATTGAGAGCTTGGGCAAAAGCTTTACCATTTCATGGCTTGTATAGCTACGAGTAACTGCAAAACAACCGTCCCCAGCCTCATCTTACACCACCATTAAAAAAGTGTCTAGCACATTTTCTCAAGTTAAGAACATTTTAATGCATTCCAAACTCTCCACAACTCTAACATGTGGGAAGGTTTCACAGCTACACTGAGCTGTGTATAAAAATAACTATGTATCTGATTGTCTTACAAGTTTTTAATAATACACACTCAATAAATAGCTTTATTTCCAATGAGTTTGAGTTGTTCCCAAAATTCGTAAATTTAAAAGAAGCTAAAGAACAGGCTGTGAATCACACAGATATGCTGCTATCACCATTTGTTCTTCCCTAAAGGGGCTAGAGCACAGACAAAAACAACGTGCAGGTTCCCGCAAATAAAAGCTCTTTTCATTTTCAATTATTCAGAGGAGAGATGGATGGTAACACCATATATTCCTGCCTAGCTACTTAAAATATCGTCTCTGCACTGAGAATTATATTGTCTCTTACTAATCTGTTATTTTACGGCCTCTGCAAAAGTAAGCTTGAAGTAGGCTTGTGAAGTGGAACAAAAATCTAGTTTTACACCTTCCATGTCACACCTGCTTTTTTGTGAGCAAAACCTATTCCTTTTTTAAGATTGGACTCCAAATTAAATAATATGCCCATCTTTTAACTTGTGAATGACAGAGTACTCACTACATATTGTCTCCAGTCACATGTACCATGGTTGCGGACGCTGATCATACCATAGATGTTTATATCAATCATGGGAAACTTACTGTTGGAAGATATACAGTGCCAAAACCAGCACTGTTTTAGCTTTTTCTTTCCTCATGAAAAGACTCTGACCCCTAAACCTACTGATTCTTAAGACTTTTCATTGACTGCAGTGCATGGGCTGCCTTTGACGCCCAGGCAGCAGTAAGGGTGCTGGGCTGACTGCTTCCCACAGACACAAGCAGGATTGGCACTGGAGATGGGACCTTTTCCTGCTTTTCTCAGATGTAAAACTGCTTCACTTAAGTCACTGCTCCACTCAGGTTACTGCAATGTCATAATATGACTATTTCTGCCACTTTTAGAATTACAGCAGTAATAACAGCTGCCAATTTATCTTGGTTCAATCATTTCTGTCTGTCATTGAAGAAAAAAAAAAATAATTCATTTCTTATTATCATCTTTCTCCCCACACTCCTGCTTTTGCACTGCAGCTCTGCATAATTAAAAAGTTACCACATTCTGGACCAAAGAGTATATTTTCTACAATAAATACAATTAACACTATCAGAAATACATACAGTAAATAATCATTTTTAGATTCTGGGACTAGATTCACTTCACCTAAGTTTAACATCTAAACCTAGACTAGTCACTTCTAAAAAAGTGATTTATTCTACTACCTTAGATAGCAATCTTAACTTGAGATAGTTACAATGAGCTAACCAAACTGACTAGCTTAGTTAAACTGATGCAAATAGTGCCACAATGATGCAACCAGTTTAATCAACAGGTTTTTTTAGCCATTTATGCAGTTATATCAGATTGTCACAAACAAGAAAAATTAATATCCCAACATCAGCATTTGACAAAAATTAATTTGATTTCCACACTCCCTAACTATTTAATTGTATCCAATGAATGATTTTTTTAATGTTCTGATGGTGGAAAAAAACAAAACAAAACAAGAGCTTTTCTATTCCTTTCATGTTTCAGGTAGATGATGGAAGATAAGCACATACAGTGAGAACTCACAACAGCAGACACAAAAATCAACAAATACCGGGCAGATTCGCTGCTAGGTCTGTGTGCAGCAGAAGCAGGAAAGTTCACAGAAGGTTTATTTCCATCTAGCCACAGCACTCTGCAAGGTCAAGTTCTGCCTGGAGAGACGTGCAGAATGCCTTGACTTTCGTGAATGAAAAATTATGATGGTCTGATTCACTTTTAAGTCAACAAAAAATGGTCAAATAATTTCAAATGATCTAAACAGTGTTTCTTTGCAGTTTTTAAATCTTTCAAGATATAGAAGGAGAAGTGAAATCTAGGCCAGTATGTTTGGTTACCCCAAACCCCAGAAGACTTCACTTGCCTAGGGATTCTTTCTCCCTTAGGAGGGCGTAGGCTGAAGATACAAGTCTTCACTGTAGCATTTTATACTTTTAAGTGAGATGAATACAGTGTGATTTAAGCATTTCAGTTACATAGCACAACTATTTTGTAATAAAATCACCTAAAATTATTCTTGATTAGAAGCATCAAATATGTAAAAACTCTGTATGAATTCCCTGGCAATTTCTATGTGTATCTACTTATCTATATACAGACACATAAATATAAATATATTTATATAAAAAGTAGGAGTATCTAAAGAAAGATACAACCCAGACGTATTTAGCAAGATATTGCCAAAACCGCCAGATTTCCACTGCTGTTACCACCCAAGTGATGGTGTGAATAGGCATAATCAGTGACTCCGGGGACACACTGGCTACAGGACTGGGATGGGAAGGATGGTACATGGCCAGGAACTACAAGGAAGTGGGGATGAGGAAGACCTTGTCTCTCCCTTGTTTGCTGGAAGGCTTCTCCAGCAAGAAAAAAAGAATAAATAATTGGATTCTAAGAATTCAACAAAGGTGGAGAGAGGGAAGTAATGCAGGTATTATCGTATATTGACTGTGGTTTAGATTAGAGAATTACTTCTGTGCCTATACACACTCTGAACAACACAAAACACCATCTGGAGATTCAGATACTGAGTGAGATGCATGGATCTGAAGACATTAATTCCTTGAGTGATCCTGAGCAAGACTTTCTACTTTCCTGTACCATAGCTGTCTGTCTGCAAATTAATGGAAAAAACTGGATCTTCCCCTCTTCTGTCACTGTCTACCTGAAGCATTAAGGGAATGCTAAGCTATTTGAATCACAGACTGTCCACCCTCTGCCATATGTGTATTTAAGCAAGGCATGATTTTGGCAATAGCGATTTTAAAATAGTTTCTGTCACTGAAACACAAACCCTGACAATATCAAAACTGTATGAGATTCAGTAATGAATTAGAAACAGCTTTTGCAAAAATCTACAGGATTCCTCCAATCCTTTATCTTTGCATTCTGCAAGCAGAAGACAGAAGCTTATCCTTGCTTTTGATGAAACCATCTTCCTGTTTGTCACAGAGGCATCAACAAAACAAACAGCAGCAGCTATCAAAATAGGGATTTACTACAACCAAAGTTGCCCAGCACTCCTTCCAACAAAATACAGGTTCAGATTTCTGTTGGGAATATAACCACTACACAACTAATTCCTAAACCTTAAGGAAAGATGAAACAAAAGACGTTTACACTCACTCATAAAAAGGAAACCTCCCACACAAGAGTGCCCAAAGTATCACTCACCAAAAGAAAGATGAGGCTCACTCAATCCACAGAGTTCAATCCATGGAAGTTGCCTTCAACAGCATCATCAAGGAGAGATCCCAAATAGCCAGACCCAGAACTCTGCAAAGAACCACCTCAACTGGTTCTTAGTCGAGGCTCCATTTATACCCTAGCCGAGGGTGCACTGGGGTCATTCTAATTGGCTGAAAGGAACAAGTGCAGACAAAACAGGCTGAGGGTCTAGACCCTGAGGCCCCAGTTAATCACCCTAAAGTGCAGCTTAACAGCTGAGAAGCATCAAAGCATTCTGGCACACCCTGGTTTTGCCTTGCTTTGCCCCTCAGGGAAGCTGTACCTGCCACACTGTTAATTTGCAAAATCATCTTTGAAAAGTGGGGATCCTCCAGTTCCTATCTCCACAACACTCTGTGGCTCCCAAAAAAACCTTCTAAAAGGAACTGACTTCAGCATGTTTCAGATGGTAGGAAGTTTCCGGGTACTATTAACCAGACACTCCAGCACTGCTCCACAAGGCGAAATATTCCCTGTCTTCCTCTCTGCTCAAATCAGCACAAATATTGTACAGGAACCAGGAACCAAAAGCATTTTCAGATAATGCATATATCTGTACATTCATTTGTCATATGCTGTTGCTTGCTTTCTTAGTTATGGTAATAACAAGCCATTTTAATTTCAATAGGCTTATTAATTATTATTATTATTTATAATATCTCTTATGCTTCAGCTCTCCTGCAAAAAGAAACTCCTTCTTGATTTATGAAGCTTATGTAAGTTAAGGAGACCAAAGGAAAAGGATATTAGTAATGGCAACACATCCCCACGCAGTTTGGAAGACAATCCATTGCATAATATCTGCACAGATTTCAGTGCAAAAGTTAAATGACATAGCCCCCCCTTCCTCCTGCAGCAGGTCCAAATTACTGTGGGTATGTAAACAAAGAAATACTGGCTGACAACTGAACACATGACTTATTAAAAGAAATTAGAGGCCACTTACAGCAGTACAGTTTCTCTAGTTTTGTGCATATAGAACAGACTGAAACCTGAACTCTTCTCATCAAGAATGTGGATTCTTTGTAATTTACATATAGAGACTTGCAGCTA
Source organism: Brachypteracias leptosomus (assembly GCA_013401335.1). NCBI lineage: Eukaryota > Metazoa > Chordata > Aves > Coraciiformes > Brachypteraciidae > Brachypteracias > Brachypteracias leptosomus. The sequence goes on along the minus strand of VYZX01002502.1, from coordinate 46,036 downwards.
TTATCAAATAATGTAAACAGTCCAATTGCTACCATCCAATAATTTGTGCTCAAAGCTGCACAGGATTTATACTATGTGAGCAATCTGAGATACTTACTTATAGATAATTAAATTCAAAATCACTGACAAAAGGAAGACAAGTTTGGATCTATTGTCACTGGATAAAAACCCAGACACCACATCAATTTATGTATCTGCTATTAAAAACACCTTTATATATAATATGTACATTTGGAGGCTAAAATATTTCACCGACAGTGCACATCTTCCTGTGCTGGGCAGCAAACTAATTCCAGTGGCTTAGGCAGAAACAGACTAACTCTGATACTGCAACAGTTGCCAAGGGGCACATCTTCCACGTAGTCCTTGTAGTTACCACAGTAAGAAAACTTCACAGGTAATTCTTCCATGTTTTCTACAAAACCAAATGCTGAACAGAAAAGGGTTTGGGGATAAGAGGGGTTTTTGAACCCACAAGTGTTTGTGATTTTGTTTTCCATGTTTCACACAGGATAAACCTAAACATGCTCTGAGAGGTAAAAGGAAATCCCAGAATAGCTAAAACCCTATTACAAAATGAACCACAGTGCTTAATATTCAGGAGACTGAGCTACAATTCCCTTGTCTGCAAGATTGAGATCAGGAGGCTCATGTAAATTCCAGTATCATACAACCTAGGTGAGACAGAGAGAGGAAATGTGCATCTATCCTCTTCCTCCTCTTTGTACTTGTTTCCCATATCACAAATATTAATTGGATAAAAGAGGTATTTTATAGGTGAAATCTCTTAACCAATGGTTAGTGGCATCCTCAGGACAAAAAGGAAGTTTCAATTCAAACTCTTGGCCCAAATCAGGCAGAGAAGATTGCTTAAGAAAATATTTTTTGGGACATCCGCTAGACATGCATGCACAGGTTCTATTTTATATTTTTCTATTTCATGCATTCCCTTTCCTCTGGGTATCCAACCTAAACTTTCTGTTGTTGATGCAACTTCTTTATCGTGTTGTTACAAGCAAATTATCACAGTAAAAACTCACAAAGGCTCAGAAAGCCAAACCCCAGTGATAATTTTAGCCTCTTGGGGAGGATGGGGAGTAACTTTATGCCATGACACAACCTCTGGTAGCACCTCTACCTCAAGCCCCCCCTGAGGATGCTGTCAGATTTCAAATCAGTGTGGCTGATGGGAAGAGGTTTTGGCACAGGGAAAAACAGATGATGGGTTTCTCAGTTTCTCAGTTGTAGTTGAAATAGACCCAAATAAGTACTTCCAGTGAGTGGAAAAAAGTGGGCAGGCTGCTGCTCTGAAGCATGCCACCTGTCAGGAGTCAAGCCACACATGAGCACCAGGCCATCAGTAAAATGTCCATTAAAGCCTACTAACAAGTCTACTGTGTCCTTCACTAGTACTGTCAATCCAGAAGCTTTCAAAAATGGAACAGGAGACACCCCAAGTCTCCCAGTATTTACAGCTACCATGTCAGGTTTCCTCTTGGGAGCAGAAGTCACAGCTGTGGGCTTCAACACCCACAATCTCACAATTTTAATTTTGCAGTCAACACAAGCAGTGTTCCTCTTACAGACAAGGAGCATCAAGTCTTTGCGCAGGCATTAGATACAGGCCCAGGAGCAGGACTGGAATCCCAGAGAGACAGAAATGCAGGAATATGAGATTTTGTTCTGGAGTTTGGGTTTGTTCTGTTATTACTTGGTTGCAGTTTATTCAATACAGAGTATTTTTTAAAAGTCTGCTGCCATTACACAATTCTGATGTCCAGCATCCTTTTCAAATCCNATAAGAGGGGTTTTTGAACCCACAAGTGTTTGTGATTTTGTTTTCCATGTTTCACACAGGATAAACCTAAACATGCTCTGAGAGGTAAAAGGAAATCCCAGAATAGCTAAAACCCTATTACAAAATGAACCACAGTGCTTAATATTCAGGAGACTGAGCTACAATTCCCTTGTCTGCAAGATTGAGATCAGGAGGCTCATGTAAATTCCAGTATCATACAACCTAGGTGAGACAGAGAGAGGAAATGTGCATCTATCCTCTTCCTCCTCTTTGTACTTGTTTCCCATATCACAAATATTAATTGGATAAAAGAGGTATTTTATAGGTGAAATCTCTTAACCAATGGTTAGTGGCATCCTCAGGACAAAAAGGAAGTTTCAATTCAAACTCTTGGCCCAAATCAGGCAGAGAAGATTGCTTAAGAAAATATTTTTTGGACATCCGCTAGACATGCATGCACAGGTTCTATTTTATATTTTTCTATTTCATGCATTCCCTTTCCTCTGGGTATCCAACCTAAACTTTCTGTTGTTGATGCAACTTCTTTATCGTGTTGTTACAAGCAAATTATCACAGTAAAAACTCACAAAGGCTCAGAAAGCCAAACCCCAGTGATAATTTTAGCCTCTTGGGGAGGATGGGGAGTAACTTTATGCCATGACACAACCTCTGGTAGCACCTCTACCTCAAGCCCCCCCTGAGGATGCTGTCAGATTTCAAATCAGTGTGGCTGATGGGAAGAGGTTTTGGCACAGGGAAAAACAGATGATGGGTTTCTCAGTTTCTCAGTTGTAGTTGAAATAGACCCAAATAAGTACTTCCAGTGAGTGGAAAAAAGTGGGCAGGCTGCTGCTCTGAAGCATGCCACCTGTCAGGAGTCAAGCCACACATGAGCACCAGGCCATCAGTAAAATGTCCATTAAAGCCTACTAACAAGTCTACTGTGTCCTTCACTAGTACTGTCAATCCAGAAGCTTTCAAAAATGGAACAGGAGACACCCCAAGTCTCCCAGTATTTACAGCTACCATGTCAGGTTTCCTCTTGGGAGCAGAAGTCACAGCTGTGGGCTTCAACACCCACAATCTCACAATTTTAATTTTGCAGTCAACACAAGCAGTGTTCCTCTTACAGACAAGGAGCATCAAGTCTTTGCGCAGGCATTAGATACAGGCCCAGGAGCAGGACTGGAATCCCAGAGAGACAGAAATGCAGGAATATGAGATTTTGTTCTGGAGTTTGGGTTTGTTCTGTTATTACTTGGTTGCAGTTTATTCAATACAGAGTATTTTTTAAAAGTCTGCTGCCATTACACAATTCTGATGTCCAGCATCCTTTTCAAATCCTTCCAATGCAGACACCTGGCTAGAAGGTAGGGGCTTTTGCTTTTCTAGCAGCTCTTCAGAAGCAGCAGGGCTGTCCTGAAGATCCATTTTACATAGACAATATCAGGATGTAACTGAGCCCATATACTTTGTTTTAACTGGGAAATATATCTCAAGGTAATGCAGCTGACAGTGAAATCACTGAAGAGGGGCCAAGGACTTAGAACACTCAGGCAAAACCAATGCAGCCTATGAAGTGAGAAAATAACACTTCAGATAGACAACATGCAGGAAAAAATTTAATAGTTTAATAATTTAATCATAGAAAATAGTGATGAATGGCAGTATGTCTTTTCTCCTTAAAGTATAACTCTTCCCTGGACAACAATAACATGATCTCAATCTTATCCTGTGTAATGAAGCTAGAGAGAAAACAATGTCAAAAATCCTAAAATCTGGAGCTCAGCAGCAAAAAGCTGTGAAAAAGGCTGAGAAACTTCTCAACCAAAACTTATTCTAAAACTTGGGTTTAAAGGGTGGGCTAGGGGAGTGGAGAGAAATATAACTAATATAAATAAAATCATGGCAGCCACACAGCCTTATAAGAGCTCTCTGGGGTTTCAAGATTATTTTAAGGCCTCTCATCTCAGTCTGCTCCACAGAAATAGACAAATTGCATATATAAAGACCAAAGAGTTTTCTTTCTCAGTAGCCTACCACCCACAGATTTGAATTCAGGGTTTTTTTTTCCCTTCACATTACCAGCCTTCTAACCACATTATAGGCATTACACAGGTATAAAAGAGCACAAAAATAGGGTTCTGTATTCAGTGCTGTTCTGCCTTGCAAAGTTCCTTCCTGTAGCCATATCACCTGCCCACAGTAGCAGAAGGAAAACATAATAATCCTTCACATTGTATTAAATCAGCAGATAAACCTGTGAGCAGATACCCAGAGCAGAGTGGCTGGGAAAAAGGGAAGAAACATCTATTCAGGAAATGTAGAAAGTATATGATTAAATTTACTAGAACCCTATTTCCAGTTCATTAATCATTTCAGTCTGGTACAAACTGCTGCTGGGACCTAGAACAGAGTACACAGATCCACTATTTAATTTTGCATCTGACTAGGAGTTCTCTTCTTACTTTCACCCCTTTCTCTGTCTTTAGTTTTATTTCAGATAACTGTTGAGGTTTAGGGTAAATCCACCTACAACAGACGTTCTCTGTTATCCTCTCTTTCCCCTCCCAAAGAGAAGAAGAGAAAGAGGATAAGGGAGAGAGACTTAAGGTCCCCTCCCCACCCAAATGGGAGAGAAAGGAACTGAGAGAGAGAGAGACTTCTGGATTAGAAAAGAAAACTAAAACAGCTTTATCGAAGATAATAAAATAGAATATATACAAATATATACAAAACCAGTATCAAACCCAACCTCCCCCTGATGGCAGTTACATCACTGTCACCACTGTGGAGCAGGCACTGGCAAAGTCCCAGACTGGGCTTAGCAGCTGATGAGAACTGGGTTCAGGAGCTGGGTTCAGGGACACACGAATCGGGATCAAAGGCAGGGCTGAGAAGGCAGAAGGCCGAAGGGAAAGGTCCACCAAAGGCAAAAGAAAGGCCTAAGGATCCCAAAGGGAAGAACATCCGGGCATAAGGGTATACCAAAGGGATGGCATAAGGGTATACCAAAGGGATGGCATAAGGGTCGAGACCCTCATGATCCTCAGCTTTATACTGAGTATGACGTATATGGGATGGAATACCTCGTTGGTCAGTTTAGGGTCACCTGTCCTGGCCGCTCCTCCCCGCAGGTGCAGCCTTTCACTTTCTGCACCCCTGATGTGCTACACAAGATCTAGCAGTGACCTTGGTCTGCACACACCAGTCCTTGGTAGTAACTCTAAACATCAAGTGTTATCAGTGCTAGAAGCAGAAGCTGTCTGCAAACATGCTGTGAGCTTCAGAAGGTGCAGGTAGTTTAGCAGAGACTCAGCTGAAAAGTAAAATCACTGAACAGAATTGGTTTGGTTCTAACTCAAACCAGGACAATAACTCAGGTATGCGCTTTGGTGGTCATTTTTATCAGCAGCCATAGTTTACCATACCCACTGCAGGTAGCTTATGTAATTTATGGTTTTAATTTTTCTGCAAAGCACCTAGTACAATGGTGAGAGGCTCCATTTAAAATTACCTACATAAATAAACAAATATAATATCATTAGCATATAACAGATTGTGTTTATCAAACTATAAACACTGTAGGTTCAGAGAGTTCAGTGGCAGTGTGGCTACCAATGCACCAGAGGAACGGGTATTCATTTTCTAATAGCTCTAACAGACCCTTAAAATGTTGCATAACAAGGTAATAATCTCACAATTTGATAGGAAGAATTTAAGATTCTCATTTTCTTCTTTACCTTGTATCAGTAGCTTTTCCTGGGCAACACACGTGCTTGTGCTAGACCCGAAAGCATAAAAGTTACATACAGCCGAAAACCATCTCCCACAACTCCCCCAACACCAGTAACAGTGGGAATAATGTACAAGACAGGTTGAGAACTATGTGCCCACATGTAAAACCTTCTGAAAGCTGTTCTCTACCAAGTGATATCCGCAATCCTGAACTTTCCAGCCCCAGATCCACAAGTCAGTGCAGGTCCCATGCAATTTGAGCATCTGCTCAGAGCACTGACAGAAGGACACATTCCAGGGGAGCGCTTTTGCCATCTTACCTACCCACTTTCAGAGACAGGACACCAGCCCAGCCAAGCCCTTAGGCATGCCACATGCTGCAGCCATTACTGCGAGCTGCTGTGAGTGTGGCAGCAGTGGTTTTGACCATCTCCATTTGCCTGCCCTGCTGCCTGCCTGCCAAATATGACCCATCTTTGCCACAGCTGGCACTAAGCATATGTTCATGTCATCATTGCCTCAGCACCATATCCAGCATTTGGGCTTAAAATGACTGCCAGCAGCTCCAGTCTCCTGGCTCCAGTCATGAGGATGAATCTCCAGAAGAGGCATGGAAGGAGGCCATGGGAGAGAGTGGCAACACACGGCCAAAGCTGGTAGAGCATGATTTATGTCACAACTCGTCTCACAGCTCCCACAAAAGCTGTCTTCAACTGCTTTTGACACATCAGAATGAATGAAAGATAAGTCTGCTGGCCTCTGTTCACCAAATAGTATTTTGCTGTTTTTTCTTGTAGAAAGTGGCACTGATATGTACATTACAGAATAAATCACCAGGGCGATTTCTTTCACTGTGGTTGTAAAAACAAGTTTAGCAACATTCATATTTTGCTGTGATTGAACCTTCCCATAGGGCTGCCATTCACAAATTTCAAATGACTTACAATAAGCTTTGCACCTCAGTAATTATAGTCTCAGTTATCAAGTTCACACACGCTCTCCTTTTCCAGCAACCCACGTGTGCTTGCGAGAAATTACTTCTGAACATGCTTAATTTTCAAGTCTTCATTTTACACACTATATGTAATCAAACTTTTTATTAAACATCGCCAAGCAATTTGTCTCATTTAAAATGAGCTGCTAGAAGAGGTAAAGGCCCATTAAGCTGTTAATTGCACACTATAACTCTGATTTCCAGAAAAGTTATATTGAATGTAGTTTCTGCAAATGCTTAATTCCTTATTTACCTAATTCTACTTCCATAGCTACTACATTGGTCAGGTATATGAAAACAAAGCAATACAGCCACGCCAGCAAAATTCTCCCATGTAGAAAGAGGGAGCAAAAAAAGAGGATTTCATTTCTCTTATTTGAGTTCGATATGGGGAACTGTACAGGTGCAAAACACAATTCTGCTAATGTAGAAGTACAAGTACACCCTAAAGGCAGAGTGCTTCTGCTACAGAAATGGCTTAAGTAATTTGAGAGCTCAAATTCATTGCAAGTAAACCTCAATTAGACTTTAAAATGAAAGTCAAGCAAGTGACATAGAAAATGTTATATGCCACTGTTTTTAAATTACTTACAATGGAGGTCAAAAATATACTTTAGGCTGTGAAAATAAAACTGTGATGACTCCAAAACACATAAGCCACATAAAACATTTCCAAAAAGATTGCCAGCTCTTACATATGGTTCTGAAGTGGTTTGAATGCAGGTTTTTGTACACAAAAAACACCATCTAAACATTGAAATTTGACTATATCAAACTCAAGAAACATCATTTTTTACATACTAGCTAATTAACTAGTCCTTGCTTCATATCATGTACTCTTGTTAAATAAAATTGTATTTCTCATTTTTAAACAACTTTATATCCATTTTTTTTAACTTGGCATAATTTGAATTATATGATAATGAAATTAGAGAGAATGGAAAATGATGAAGCATATATTAACTTCTCTCAAAAGGCACATAACTCAAAGCACAGTATCGTGTGAATATTGACAGCTATTTTTCCTTTTTTTTTTTCCCTATTCGATGAGCTGTGCAGGTCTCACAACACTGAGAATGAAGTAATTGGCATTGGTATGTGTACAATTATTACATCTAATAGGAGACTTTGTCAGGGGAGTGTCTCTCCTCCAAGCTTTATGACCTGCCCATATAAACATCTTCAACCATCTGGCTTTCCAGCACCTTAGCAAGGCCTTGCAGTTTAAAAACGGCAGGTCGTCTCCCCAGTAAGAATTAGTGATCAATCCCTTCCCACCTTGGAAGGCCTGTGACAACCCTGAATTGCCAGGCAAGCCTTCCTCACATACAATGTTTTTCACTGCATTGTCCACAGAGGACAACAACCAACAATCCCTCAGCAGAAATGCCAGAATCCAGATGCTTTAGCCTTTTCAATGATACTCATGCTTACAGCTCGACTTTCATGGGCCAGTGATGTTATGTGTTACACACAATAGAAAAAACAAAGAAACAAAAAGGGCCCCAAATTTACAAAAGAAAACAGCATGAGTATTTTGTTGAGTACAAACAGCCTTGAAACACTATCAGCACTATCTTTCAAATTACAATAGCTGTTCAGGGCCTGAGACTTCAGATTAAGAGAATTAAATTTCCAAAACTCAGTGGAGCATGTGCTTATTTAATTAAAAGCAGGCAGAATTTCATTTGCACTTTATTGTTAAGAATACCACCTATAATATCACATTTTGGCAGTGCAGCTTAACTCCAATTTATACTAAAAGCATACTTCATCAAACTAATTCTGAAGTTCATTACAAACGCTAAATGCCAGTACTATTTGCTGTAGCGATCCCATCCCATTTGGATGTTTAAATAGGCAAACATGGTCAGATAAACTTGGAGCAGGATGTTCTGTGAATGTTCTGTGCTTTTTCAGATGAAGTCTTTTGTATTTGACCTGCTACGGTGAGCTACATTATGTTTCCTTGACTTTAAATTTTCACAGGTATGGCTCAAGGCGTCAAAAAACTACAGAACTTTCTTGCTTGTACCTGTTCCTATAAAGTACATTGCATTATTTTATTTTTCTCTCACAAATGAGGCAGCATCTTATACTCATTACTGGACTATATCCCACACAGGAAGGATTTCTCACTGACTGACAGAAACTTACCCTTGTGCATTGCCTCCAAACAACACATATGGCCCACACCATGCCTTGTAAGGCTGGTACATGGTAAAACTTTCTTCCACCCAAAGGATGAAAAGGGAGACTTGAAGAGAAGTATTTACTGAGACAGCCACTGAAGACAGCTGGAACTTGCTACTGGAAAGCTGAATGCCTCCCTCTTTCCTCTGAGCAGCTATGTCAGCCGAGTAGGAGGGAGGAGAGGCACAGCTCCTACCTATTTCGGCTCAGGCAAATTTGCTTACCTGACCTATATCATCGTTGTTTAATCTTCTTCCTTGGCTAAAGTAACCTGTTGCTGACAGATTTACAAACTCCTTTCAATCTACTACCACAACACATTTAACTCATTACAAATAAAGACAGGCAAAGTATATGCTGCAGTCAGGCACAATATAATGCAGAAATTATCTGCTTGTAGCACACTATTTACATAGGAGGAATATGACCAAGAAGAGTTACGAGATTTGTTTTAATCCAGGCTCAGTCACAGCCTTCATAGGCTGTCTCAGCCACACTTCGGAGGTCTGTACAGTTTCTTACTCCAGTTGGAAAGCACAGTAAAGAGCTAAAAAGGCAGTCTGTAATAACAGTGATGGTAAATGTGCCATTACATGATTGCAGATAAAAATCAAGTGATTTTTATCAAGGATTGGAAACATTTCCAAAGTATGTCACCAAAAAACCCACATTACATTGTGTATACAATATTAACAGAGCTCACATTAAGCATTTTGACGTAATTAATGTTCTATGTACGTGGCCAACTGTTCAGTTCTTGGAAGGCCAGACAAGTACTTTCCAGTAAGCTTGTACAAGGAGACTTCAGAATTTGGAGTGTATTGGTGTGGGACTAAAGAGTTTCCAGCCCTGCAGGGCTAGCAGAGCATCTCTTGTCTAACAGAACACCTTGGATTCTAGTTTTCACTTCCACAGGAGGACAGTTCTGTGTGAAATAACCTTCAGCTTTTATGAATTTACTTACAAATTTACAGCAAGCATCTTCAGACAAGCGCTTACTGGCAGGCAGATGTCATTCTCCTGTTGCAAGGAATTTGAACTGAGTGAACTGGAAGTTTCACAGCAGGCTCAACAAAGAGTCAGCCTCCTAAAAGAGGGCTGAGTGGGACATCACACAGGATTTTGGCACCAGGATTTTGGGACCGATGGGTCGATGAAACTATTCTTAGCAAGGCAAAAGTAACTAAGATTCTGCCTCGCACCTCTGCTGCAGAGTGCTTCCTTTGTTAGCACAGAAACCTCAGCATTATATACCAGAGGTCAGTTTTAGTACTGTTCATCATCTTTGGCCTTTTGGTGGTTTTTTTTCTTTTGCTTCCCACAAGACAACACTGCTTTCATATGTAGTTTACTCACAAGTCAGAAAAATCTAGTCTGTGAAGACTGACAGATTTTCCAACAAGCGATTCATATCTCTAAAACCTCCTTTATTGCATGACAGGTATTGTGCAAAAAAAAAGTGAAATCCTAAACACCTTTAAAAAGAAATGCAAACTAAAGGAAGTGGTAAGAGGATGGCTGAGAAAAGTCTGAGTGTTGAAAAGCTCTTTTGAACACCACTGACTGTGAACACTGGATTCATTACAAGCCTAGGGAGTCTTCAGAAAATCCAAGGCATACACATCTGACTCCTCTAAATAGTTTCATCATCCAAAAGCTTGCAATAAATTCTAATGTATTAGCAACATGTTTTTGAGCTGGCATTCAATAACATTAATGATACAATTTTCTTCTGCCTTGACAAATACCAAATACTAAAAAAATCTAGCAAATTAAACCTGGATTCACTAGAGGTTGTTAACCTTAATATAACGGAGATAGTTCTGTTCAAAGTCTTGCTTCACTTATCTTTCATATTCCTGAATCTTACCATGACTCATGATTCTTCTTAAAGGCACCCTTTAATTTCAAGGACACCATCTCTGCTTACAATCTTTGTATTAGAAATAAAGTTTAAAATAGGAGAGAAAAAAGAATCAATGAAATAAACACAGAAATAAAAGAAAGAATAAACAAAGTTAGAAGGAACTCAATAATATTGCCAGTATATACTACAAAGGTCTATCTGAGTTTTAGGAACCTTTTTTGTTGCATATTTTCAAACTACCGATGAAAGCTAGTACATTTACCTTCAAAGAACTAGACGCTCAAAGTGATCAAGTTAATCAAATCACTTTCTCTCCTTTAAGTCAATGTGGCTTCCTACACAATGCCATACAAAATCTCATGGTCTTCTTTCATTTTTGCTCCATTCGTACCAGTATGAATCAGTTTATGGACCACAATATCACTTTCAGCCTAGCATGAAATATCAGAACAAAAACAAACTGGAAAAATCATCTTCCAACAAATTTATTACATTCTAGAAGAATCCCCACAAAGATGTGCTTTCTTTCATCCTGGAAATCCATTGTGCCTGCAGGTTTCCTCTATTCACTTGAAATGCCTGTGCCATTTCCTTATCTTCACAACACTTTTTGTCTGCTCCTAGCAGCCAGAACATTTGATCAGGTCACATCGCCGTTTAAGGATTCTTTTATTGTCTCTGTTACCATACCCTTGACTGCCATACTGCAGAACTTATTTCAATGACTCCATTCTATTTTGGCTACACATTTCAGAAAGATGAAGGCAATCCAGAACAAGCCCAGATACAGGGTCAAGGAGACTAGGGTGGGGGATGAAGAATATACCTTGGAAGTAGAATCTAGCAGAGCTTATCTTGTTTAACCTACAAAAACAGGAGAATGGGACAGGTTTCCTCTATATAAAGGCATCACAAGGGGTTAATGGTAGAAAAGACCACAAAAGCCTATAGGAAAATTTTGACACAGGATCAAAAGGACACTGGCTTCTCATGACCCAGTGGAAGAGGCAGTTTTCTACCCTTCCCAGTGGAAGTATCAATAGTAGTTGAGAAGTTCCCTGTAATAGCAGATAAGACACAAAAACCCTGAAAGTGGTGTGCATCCGCATACTCTTGAACCCTACAGGCTGGAATGTGTTTATAAACTGACTCTCCTGAAACCTGGCACCCTAAGACCCTTACTGGGCCCTCACTCTCTCATTTCATCCTTGCTCGGGCTAAGGTGGCCAGTTTGCACCACTTCAATAGTCTCTGCCAGTCACCACCCATTCTTCAGCACTCCCTGTTCTCAACACTGCTGCTGCAATGCTCCCACTGGCTCCACTCCCTCTGATGCTTAATGCACCACCCAGGTAGCCTGGAAGCTCTCCAGCTGCCCTGCTTTGTGCAACAGAAAGGTTAAAATTTTCAGCAGGGCAGCACTGACCTCAGCAACAAGCCATTACGTATTTAATGAGCGCAGCTAGCTGGCATCTGCCTGTGGCCAAGTGGGTTCTTGGTGCTGAGGGGAGAAAAACAGGCAACAACCACTAGCAGATATGGGATAATAACTGAGAATTTCAGCAAGACAACAGGTTGCAGAGGGCAGCAAAATAGAAAAAAAAATAACAAAACAAACTAGCATTAGGACTACAGCATCAAGCATGGGTGCTGTAAATAACCTGCTCATTAGAGAGAGAGAGCTGAGGGCATGTGCCATTGTTCAGCACAGCAAATGTGTCTGCTCTGTCTGTAAGAAGAGTGGATGAGCTACAGATAGTCTGGAACAATGTCTAAAAGCCAGTGGCATTATCAGAGATGAGAAGGCAGCTGCAGTTACTCTTGATATAACAGGAACAGGAGATAATTCTCAGGCTACATCACAACTGAGAGAAAAAGAAATTTAATGAAATCACTCAAACACTGCAGAGTCATCTGCCCTCAAAGTTACCACTACTTGCAGACCATATCTGCTTCTGGAAAGAAAATAATTGACATTCCTTAATACCTCACTATATTCAGGAAGTTAGAATTTCACCAGTATTTTAGAAATATATATATGTATTCAAAATGTAAATAATTTATATTCAAAATGCAAATGTAAATAATATTGCATGAACTAGCTAGCCCCTCTTCAAAATGGTAAAAAAATATAAACAACACTAATAGCTATTCTAACACTAATAGTTATCCTCATGGTATTCGGTCCCCTGAGCTGGAAGATAGGGATAGAGATCAGAATAATCCCCACATAATCCAGGAAATAGTAGTGAATGACTTGCTAGGCCAATTGAACACTCATAAGTCTATGGGGCCGGATGAGATCCACCCGAGAGTGCTGAGGGAGCTGGCGGAGGAACCTGCCAAGCCTCTCTCCATCATTTATCAGCAATCCTGGTTAACAGGGGAGGTCCCGGATGACTGGAAACTTTCCAACGTGACACCCATCTACAAGGACAGGAAGGAGTATCCAGGGAACTACAGGCCTGTCAGCCTGATCTCAGTACTGGGAAAGATTATTNTGTGACCAGCAGGAGTAGGGAGGTGATCGTGCCCCTGTACTCAGCACTCGTGAGACTGCACCTTGAGTACTGTGTCCAGTTTTGGGCACCACAGTATAAGAAGGACATTGAGGTGCTGGAGCGGGTCTGGAGAAGGGCAACGAGGCTGGTGAGAGGTCTGGAAAACATGCTTTATGAAAAGCGGCTGAGGGAACTGGGTTTGTTTAGTCTAGAGAAGAGGAGATTGAGAGGAGACCTTATTGCTCTCTACAACTACCTAAAAGGAGGTTGCAGTGAGGCTGGTGCGGGTCTCTTCTCCCAAATCACTAATGATAGGACGAGAGGAAATGGCCTCAAGTTGTGTCAGGGGGGGGTTAGATTGGATATTAGGAAGAAATTCTTTACTAAGAGAGTGGTCAGGCACTGGAACAGGCTGCCCAGGGAGGGGGTGGAGTCACCATCCCTGGAGGTGTTTAAAAAACGAGTGGTATGTAGCACTTGAGGCTATGGTCTAGTGGTTAGGGAGATGTTGGGATGATGCTTGGACTCGATGATCCTAGAGGTCCTTTCCAATCATGATGATTGTATGATTCTATGATTCTATTCACTGAGATGGACTTCATAATAAAGCCATTTCAGTGGACCCCAGTGTTTAAAGTGATAAAAACCAAGACAGGATCATGAAATGAGTGGAACAGGAACAGTATCAAAGAGTTGAGGAAACAGGACAGTAAGAAGAGGCAGAATTTACAAGCTTTTGGATGGAGAAAAAAGACTCACAATGCAAATTATGATTAAGGACCCAAGTCTGCTGGTTAAAACTGCAGCAAGGTGGGGCTCAGGTAGCAAATACAAGGATAAACGCAAAAAGCTCTGCCTTACAGCAGAAGTGAAACCAGGAGTTTCAGATATGTTGAGACATAGATGCCATCAAGGAAGCTCTTGGGAATGCTGTAACATCTCTCAACATCTTAATTATAAAAACAGATGAAGTATTCAGATTGCTTTACAAGCAAAATGAATAAGATTCAAAATGGAGCTCAATACTGGATTTTCTATCTTCACAGAAAGATTACTAGAGACTACTTAAAAAGGTGCAGAAAAAAATTATCTCTGTGCTTCTAAAAACAGATATGAGTTAGTCTTTCCTAGGGTTATGATGTTAAATATAATGTAAGGTACAAGCAGCACAGGATAAACTTTCATTGGTCACACAATTCTCAGTAGAGGATCATTGACTAAGTTTCAGATGGTGGAGCAAAACATAAAGTGCCAGCAGTCTTCAAAAAATTAGACTTGAGAAAAAATATCAAGTGAATTTTGGACAACACACATAACTCAGGATGGCATTCAAAATGTCTTGACTTGAATCAAATGGAACATCTCTTCAATGCTGCATAACTTACGCTGAGAAACAGAAGGGCACTGAAGTCAAAACAAAGCTGTCAAGAACAACAGGCACACACAGGGGATGGAAGAAATTATTTTCAAGCTCTTCCAAAAAAAATATCCGTTATTCATAGCTATCTTCTAATGCTTCTCCCATTTGCATATCCAGAGTCCCCCCAGTGAGCACTGTTCCCTCTTGCTCAAATTCACTGACTATGGTGTTTCAGACTTGCCCTGCTGAGCAGCAGGACCAGGAAAAGCAGCATTTGCAAACGGCATTCTTCAAGCAAGCAAAACAGCTGAACCATCCTAATTTTGAAACAAGGTTTTCAAGTTGATAGGTACCATTAAGGAGGACAGGATGCAGTGCTCAGATGTCACTCATCTGTATGGGCTCCCGTCGATGACCTTTGCAAAGGACAAATCAATATTAAGCAGATACTGTATCTACTATTTCTTACTGTGTGGGAAAGGTCAACCAATTTTTATGTATGTATCAGTTCTAACATTACTGCTTTCAGACACAGAACTGCTTAAGCCTAGGAATAAAGAAAAAATTCTTACCCTGCACATAGCACCATTTCAGAACATGTGATACTTTAAAAAAAGAGATTTGGAATGGAAACTTATTTCATAAGCAAGGTACAAAACTCATAGAAGGAATGTAGAGTTTCACCTTGCTATCATGAAATGTCCTCTACAAATACAATGCAAATGAAATTATAAACAGCATTTATAAGACTGCTTCTTTAGCAAAATCTGGTACCACCTGCATGTTTTACCACAGAAACAAGTATTTTTTTAAAATAGTAAGCCATTTACATTAATTTTGCATGTGTCTGTCACACCTTTTTTTGTTCATATGCACAGGCCACAGAGATTATTCCCCTCTTACAGTTCACTTAGATGGGATATTTTGACAGAAGCCTTTATAGAAATACACATTTTGGCTCTATATTTAAACTTGATCCCATTTAGCTCAATGCCTAATCCTTTTAGCTTCAGTGAGAAAATTCTATCACACACATATTGCCACAGTCTAGGAGATGCTTGGTGTTGAAATCTTAGCTGAAATTTCTTGCTTTTTAAAAAATATATATTTGAATTCCCAAAATATGCTTAACATTTCATAGTACCTGAAAGTTCAAGGATGAACATCAAATTTCTATTAAATTCAACAACACTGTTCATATGAAAAAGTATCCTATTATATGTCTTAAAAACACCACGAACACAAAACAACACTCAAACTTCAGCCTGGCTCTGGTCAGAAGACACTGCTGCACTATTTGATATTGCAAGTGTAAGATCTACCAGAACAATGTTTTAAAATATTTAGAAAGCCAGTATTTTAAAAGGCTTGCATATGGGAAAAGGGTTATTTAATACTCAATGTAATGAATTTCTGAGTTGCATTATCTGCAGCTTTGTAAGGAGATATTACACTCACGTTCTTTAGCTGTACAGAAGTGGAGCAATGGCATTTCCATATATCCATAAGCAAAGTCATAAAAAGGATCTATAATCTTTTGATGTATACATTTAATACATTCTGGTAAGGTTTATTACAGTTCTTGCTTCCTCTTCTCAGTATCACTTATGGCTAATGTAGAGATATACATAATGTTAAAAATCTCGGTATTTCAAGTAAAGAAGAGCGATGATTCAAGGATAAAATAGTTTCTTTTACTGTACTGGAGTTGGTCAAGGGGTAAATCATTTTGATTACAGTAATTTTGTAAATCACAGAAGACATCAACTGACTCAAATATTTAATTATTTACGTTATTTTCTTGAAAATCCATGTTCTAAGAGTGGTTTCTGTCAAGCAAATATGAAGGGAAAACCAAATCATAAAGCTTTGTACTGTATCACAGTGTATACTGCCAGATTAGGAAAGTCTGTTCTGATGCTGCTATCGCAATATCAACAAATACATATCAGAAATTAAGCTTTGTGTTTATTTTTAATTAGTTGTTTCTGTCATCTCATCAGAAAATCAAATTAGATCTTTTTTTTTTAAATCATATAATCTTGGAGTCAAATACTGAAAAAAAGTCACACTTCTGGCCGCAGCCACGTGCCAAAAGCAGAATTATAAGCAAGCGTTTCATTTTAAAATTTCTGAAACTACCCGCTGAGTTATTCCTTCACTGAGGAAATCCAGTGTCTGTGCTGTGATACAGGACAGAGATGCCTGTCTCCCTGTCTTATCATATTGCTTATTTTGATTAGCTGCAATGGCATGGAAGTATAGATTTTTAATATACTTTTATTGTCTTTTAGATATCTGACTTACTAACAGTGTTTTTCAGGCATTTTCTTCCTGAATTTTTATGATGTCTTTTTGATGACTATGCTTTTTAAATTTTTATTGGGGAAAATGGCTGAATTTCTATATGGATAGATGATAAATTCTATTAGTGCAACACTGAAAATGTTCATTTGGATGCAGAGGGCTTTTTTTTTTTCAAAAAGGAAAAAAAAACCTACTAAAAAATCGATAAAAACACTGGTATTATTCTTGTCATCTCCCATCCTGCTCTTATAAATGTCTCAGAATAAAACAAGGTGAAGTTGTCAGCTCTTTCAAAGTAACCCATATAAGTTACACAGTGAATGTCTATTTCCTTACTCCCTAACAATGAAGAACAGAGTACAATAGTAATTATTCTAGAAAAAGCTACACTTTTTAATCTGTATTGAAATATCACTGAGAGTAAATGAACACAAGAATGCTAGCGTTGCATGTGAGCACACAGGTATGCTCAGGAGACTCTGCAGGGCTGCAGGTATTGTACAGCTGTACAATATTGTATTGTATTGCTGTACCTGGCTAGAAGTGTCTGCTTTTGAAAACAACTATTCCTCATAGGTAGTCTCTTTCATTTGGCCCTGCATTAATAGGTTGTCATTCCGTACAGCATAAGAGAGGGTCGCGGAAAAAGCAAAAATAGATACTTTCTTCAGAAAGCTGAGGCGGGCAAAGGGAACAGGTTATAGGCAGCAGCATCTTCCCGCTAGAAATCTTGGGGTTTTATGCCCTCATAAATGTTCAGTCAGAGAAAAAGCAGCAGAAAGGTGTAAAGCAGATTTTCTTCATTACGACTATGAACATTACAGTGCTATAGTACCTTTCCTATTGACCTGAATTCTCTGATGTGTTTTGGAGAAATTTTTGCTTTTGAGGAAGATGATAAAACAGAGGAATGCATGATACTTCTTTCCTTGCACAGAGAGTGTCATTAAAAGCAGACAAATAAATCCAAAACATACATACTCTTCAATAAAGATGTATTTCATAAAATAGGAAGAGTTACCTAAACCAACCCCCTAAAAACAAGAACCAAGCACCTAAGTTGTATATTTTTTCATGATGTAAACTAATGGTAAGAAGTGTACTTTCAGCAAACTCTATCCTGAACTTTAAGGGGGATACTTTATTTAGAGATTCAGTTCACTTTCTTGCCCATACCCAGAAGCTCCAACACTCAACTTTACTTCTTTTTGCTCTTAAAAATTACACTAAAAGTACCTTGAAAGATATTATATTACTTCAATAGAAGAACCTGCTGTAAAATAATGTACACATTCCCACAAGCTTTTTATAAATTCTCAAAAACCATTACACCCAATTTAATTTCATCTGAATTTTAACCATGTCCTTGCACTTAGTTCCACCTTACTATCTTACCATACCATCTTACTAATAATCACTTTTTAGATTCCAACTTCTGTATCTTAATTAAAACTGTGGAGTTATATTACAGCAGTAATTTAACACAGGACTTTGAGAATTGGGGCATCTGGGAGAAAAAGAACTGACTCTGTCCAACACTGTCTGTGCAAGTACATCATGTTTTAAAAGTGAGGTGTTTTCTTTAGATGTGACAGATCATCCTCAGAAAATGGCATCCAAGTCATCAAAGCAGCACATGCTTAATCAAAATGAAAACTATGAAGTGCATCATACAGTATCTGAAAGATAGATTATTCTACCTGTATCGGACATGCTCGATTGTGTCATATGTCAGCTTGCTGCTGATATTCTGGCTATGAGGGTTGCCTAGGAGACAACAGAGATATAAAAGTTAATCATTAATCACAATTTTGATATTAATTTTTTCTTTCATGAAATTATTACACCATCCCAGACTCAAAAGATGACAAATAAAGATTTAATGTATTTAACTTCACAGCAATGCCCTGAAGCTTCTTAGTCAAGAGAAGGGACATGTAACAGAAGAATGCAATTACAACAGACCTTGAAACTTCAGCTGCATCTCTTACTAACACTTAGGCAGTTCCCTTAAAAAGAAAATGCAGCTGTGTATGCACAAACGTACTAGGAAAAAATACAGACAGAATGCACATTCATAAATATAGTTCTGCACCAGCTAAGAAGCAATTTAGAAGAGATAGCATCTGGAGATAACAGACATTCATGAGTGGACACCAGGACTAAACCTGTTTTTTTAAGTGCCTGAAATTCAAATAGCTCATGAAAATATAAATTTTATTGCAAAATTAATTGCTACCTTAGCACAGCTCAGAACAGGCATGGATTAACAATTAAGAGTACATAAGAAGGGCATGCATTGATCTTCTTGAACAAAAAGGATTACAGCAATATCCACACAGGCACAGCCCACTTTCCTATTAGTAAATGCTTAGTGAACATGCCTAAACAGTTTGGAAAGATTAAAAATAGCTATATTAATACAGTTTTTTCAGAATGCTGCAATATCAGCTACTCTCTTTTTAAAATTTCAAAATCACCCTGCCGAAAGTTATTGAGTGAAGGTATTGAAAAGAATAATAAACATAGAGCTCAAATCCAAAGCTAAGACTTTTTATGTCTGATGTTGCATTTATGCAATTTCCAACTCAAATATTCTCAATTTAAGTGACAATCTCTCTTGCTTACATTACTTTCCCTCATTTACACATGCAACAGCTAAACTGCAGCTCTTCAGGCCTGTGGATTATCACCAAGAAAATAAAAAAGCTGCAAGTAAAAATCCCTCTTCACTCACATCTGTCTGTTAAATTAACTCTTTTTATACAACAGCTACTGCCCTCAGATTTATCAGAGATGTAAGCGAAAAAAAAGAAATCTGACCATGCTAGAGCTCACTATCACTTCAGATGAAAGCAGTATTAAAAGTGATATTGTTCTCCCGTAGCATTATAGGTACTATGCAAATCTGCTACAAACTGGCAGCGCTACTATTCCTGTTCACAAGCACTCGATTCACAAATTTTTTTCCACCACATATGGTACTTACTATAAGGGTTGAGCCCAATGTTGTTTCAAATAACTAAGATCAGGGTGCATACATCTCACTTTACAATGGCTGTAGTGACAAAACATTAATTTTAATATCACTGACATGCACTTGAGTAGGAGATTTTGAGTGAAATCAAATCAACATATCTTGTTATAACAGCAAAAACCCTTAATCCTATCAAGAACAACATCTATTTTGTAGTGCAACCTAAATCCACACTCTGGATCCTGGCCTTGCCAGCACTCATGACACAGGAGAGGCAGAAATGACATGTATAATGGCACATTGAAAATGAGCACTACCCAGAACTCTCAAATGGCTCACCCAGGGGACAAGCAGAGGGGTGCCAGTGCTTGAGTGAACACCGTTTTCGTTAAAGCAGTGGTACCTAGTTCCCAAGTGAGGAATCACTCTGCTCTACATATCAGGGAGCACAAGAAAGACACAGAACTAGCAAAAAGGACATGTGTGATGCACAATAAGAAATCTTGATTTCTTCAGTGGGACTGACGACTCACAGAGTATGTAGATGATACTGTAGACTGTATTTTTTTTTCTGGTTGAGCATGAATCACTCTAAATTAAATTGTCTCACGCAGTAACAATGTTTCCTAAACAATGGATGCTGCTGCTGTTGTATGAAAGCACATTCAGTGCGTGGTTCTCAGCAAGATAACAACATTAGAAAGAGATGAAAGGTTTAAGCAGAGAATCTGGGGATGAAGTACTTATAAATGCTGCTGAAGTGCCAACATCCACAGCTGCAATAGCTAAATCTCCACCCAGATATCGTACAATTCTGTAGATATTTTTACTCACATTCTTCTGTGCAAGATTGCTTTGGCAATACAGATTTTTCTGAGTATGCACTGAAGTCTAACAGTCTGGGAGAGGTATAGTAGCTATTCCCTGTCTAAATTCACTTCATATCTCTGAGCTAAGCTTTCTTCTAAATAAAATGCTTATACTGAGGCACACTATAAGGAGACTCTCACTGAGAAGGGAGCTGGTTCTGGATTCCCATCCTTGCATACGGAATTGTTTTCGCATTTTGCGCAGAAAAAGAAAAAAAAATGACTGAACAAACAGTGCTCAGAGCTACACTGTATTTGTTTATCCCCAGCATAGTGCCATAACGCCTAGGCAAGAGTCACGCTCCCTTTGATTTTTTCTTATTCACTAACATAGACACGTCCTTGACCAGCAAAGAACAAAGCAAGAGGTAACACAAAGGGACTATGACTGCTTTGTAAAATCACTTGTCTTCCAACTACTCTATAGCAGTGTTAAAGATCCTGCAGAAGTACTCTTCCAACAATTCAAGAGGAATAGTCTTGATCTATTTGGATGGAAACTTGAGAAAGCTAAGAGGAACACTGTTTTGCACTTACCATAAACGTTGTTTCTGAGGTCATCAGTAAAAGCTTTAAGCAGACTCTCTGGGAAAAGTGCTGAACCCGCATGGTCAAGGTAAGTAATCCCTAAACCAAAAATAAAATTACTAGATTAAATTTTTTAAATATTTAATTCCATTTTCTCCCACAGACTACATTGTGAAGTGCACCACTCAAACACCTCTAGTGCATCACTCAGAAAGTCAATTTTCCTAAACCTTCTCTGTCTTAGAGATCTCTTGAGCTCTCAAAAAATGTTTCTCAAATATGTTCCAATAGGCAATATTCACAGCAAGGCATCTTTGATTCATTAGCAGAAAAGAAAAGGAGGATAAAATAGAAGGCCAACATTTTGATTGCATCTTTATAATTTTTAATTAAAGCTAAAGTATTTCAAGAGGTCCTTCCTTTCACGTTTAGATTACATATTCTTTGGAAGAGAAAAATCTTGTTGTTCTGTCTGTACAAGACTGAGCAAGTTGGAGTCTTCAGCCACACTACTCCTAGGCATTACTTATTATGAAAAATACTATTACCACAATGATTATTATTATTAATAGCAACAGCAATAGTAGTGTTGCCTCCTTGCTAACAGATTAAGCAACTCTCTCAAGAACTGATAAGGCCTAAATCATGTTTGAAGTCCAAAGACAGGACTAGTTTAAGTTTTAATGTGTTTAAATATTTCTTGTCACTCTGCTACACCTAACATTCATTTTAAAAATTTCCTTTCATATTATTAAGCTATCGCAAAACTTTTAAATAAATGCTTATTGGAAAGCAAGGCTTTTTTGGTTTTGACCATTTTAGATTTCTTAATCTCTAGCAATTATTCTTCCATTTCTCTTGTGTGTTGCATGCCCTTTATTAGTTTTTTCATTTCACTTACCTTAAGTATTTCAACCTATTTAAAATTTTAATAATGATGGATATGATTAAGATTAGAATTTATTAAGTATTTTAAATGCCTTCCATTTCCACAGAGATTTAAAACTGAGTTAAGCTTTAAACAAGAAGCCTTGACACTAGGAAATATATATTATGTGATTCAGTGGGTAAAGATGTGAGGCAGTGCTAATGACAAAACCAATCCAGGCACCCATTCCTCCTCTTATTTTCAAAAGAGAAAAGCCCTCTGCTATCTTAAGATTTTCCCTCTTACAATGTCTAGCAAAAGCAGAATTTTTAATGGTGGCTTGAAGTTAATCAAGTGTTTTGAGGCGCTTTTAGGGGTGAAGTATGGACAGAACCTGGATTGATTTATTGGACATACCGACTTTTTAGGTTTTTACTTTTTTTTTTTAATCCTACAAAATTTCTCCTAAGCAGTATGAAGCAGCACATACAAGCACATGGAGGTCAAGATGTATACAGGGGTCCATCTGGCCCAGTTTCTGACAGGAGAGGTGACAACTTCTCAGCTCACCCCCAAAATGCAGGAGGCATCTAAGGAAGTTGACAGCATCAAAGTGATAAAGCAACCATAGAGCACAAACAAAACCAGGCAACTGGCTGAGGCTCCTCAAACACAAACCATACACCAACAAGGGAACAAGCACTTTCTGTCCCAACTGACACTCCTGTGAGGCAATGTGGACAACAAGATCTCAAGGTAAAGGTCCCCTAAGTGGTTTTTTAGATTTGATTTGTTACATAGCTCATTACAAAGGACGATGCTGTGGTTCTGTGAAATGCGGGTAAAAACCCCAGTTGGTCATATTTTAAACTCCTCCTCTGGGTATATTACTTTGAAAATGTGGCAGGACATTTGGCTGAGGAAGGAAAATTATTAATTCTTAAACTTTTATTTTATCTTTAATGCTGCTGTTTAATTGAAAATAGAGAACAGCATTTAATACTCTTTCTCCTTTGCCCAAAAAAAGAAAGGCTGTCATCATTTCAGACTGCACTAAACCAAAGATCTTTATTGCTATTGCACTTTTATGCTGCAGTTTTTTCCTTCCTATTTTATTTCAATAAAACTGTATTTTTAAAGGGAAGGAAAAAAAAATGTGGCACATGCATAACATTAGCAAAGAAAAGAACATTAATAACTTTCATTGTGCTTTTCCCCTGCTTTAATAACATTTGCTATTTTAACTTTATTGAACGCATATTAACCAAAGAGATTTGCCAGTATATACAGAATAATACAGTGCCTCCTGTTTCACTGTGATATTTAGTATATAGGCTGTCAGCACTACGAAATTACACTGTTTACGGGAAGTACCAGGAGAAAGAAAATATAATATGATCAATCAAAAGAAAATTAAAATGCAATATCCATCAGGACGTGGTTTCATTGCTTAGGGAAAATGTAAAATTAAGTTTTAGTTTAACTTACATACTATTATGTTTGGAATGTGTAACTGACTTCATTGATCTAACAATATACCATTTGATAAAATCACATTTCAGAAGCAGGGGTTTTTTTACAGGCATATCGAAAACCATTCTGTGTGTCAGCATTAGTTATGGAAAGTTATTCTGAAAGAGTATCGCTTCATAAACTGGAATATTCATATGCTAATATTCTTGCAGATTAATTTTACATGGGGAAATCTTTGGGAACCAATGCAGGCCAGTCTGTCCTGTTGAAGACAACCCCAGCCCAGCTCCCTGTTCTCCTTCTGTGCTACAATTCAGCTCTTAATGAAGCAGCCTCCATCTCTGCAAGCCTGCCTTGGCTTTTGGTAAAACTTCACGAGAGCACATGTGCCTACAGCCTCAGAAATGCCAGGAGACCACGCAGTTTAACTGAACATTTCTACCTCTTAAATGAAAAGATAATTAGGAGCATTTTAAAACTAGAGTTTAAGACCAAGTCAGAACACTCAACTGCACGTTGTCCGACTGTCTGCAAAACACACGAGGCAAAACAAAACTACCTGGATTAATGTTTTGGAGCCAAAACACCTGCTTCTGACAAAAGCATGCTTCCCTGAAAGGTGGCCTCACCTGACTTTGAAGAAATTTAAAGTTATCATTTGATGAAATGAGAGTAGAACAAGGCAATTACAGCTTTATTAAATCCTTTAATAATTATTACATACTACTATGTATACACCATGGAGGCACTCCCTACAACGGTCCAGTGGCACATGGAGAGTAAGGCACCTTCTCCTTCACACCCCACCCATAAACCCAGGCCTGCTCTCCCAGCTTCTATCTGGCTGAATTGTTGCTACTTTGATATTATGCAATCTTCTCTTCTAATCCCCAAAATTATACTTGGTGTTACACATATCTGAACTTTGACTGAGTTATCACTTCCAAAAGCGACCAGCTGACCTACATTCCATGTGGCTGCTCCATGTCTAACTCCTTAACCCTTTGCCTCCTGTGATTCTACCACAGTCAGCAAAACAAGCTGATCTGCACTGTGGCTTCACAGATTATTTCTCACAGCCCTGGCACTTCAAAACTCCTACACTCCAGTTGATTACAGGCTGCCAGTTACATTACCAAAAGTTTCATAATGAAGAATGAAATGTGTAGTTACAAGGCAGTAACAGTACAGAGTCATAAATTTTGATTGGTGGATATAATTGCAATTCAGTAGGATTATATATACAATATTACTTGGAAAGTAGATACAGTCAATGCCCTGGGGAGACAGTATATATCTTAAGTACTGCAATATTAACAAAACCAGTATGAAACAGATTATATGAAAACAAGCTGAAGGCAAAACAAAGCATTATCTGTCAAAAGATAAATGAGAGATTTTCATACACCAAAACAATGCAAGAGAAAAAACAAGTGACAAAATAGGAAAGAGAGGGCTCTACAGAGGTTGTAGACAATCGTGATATCATTTGGACACCGTGAGGTTTCATCAGGTACCTCGAGTTATTTCAGTCATCTAATGGAGATGCCCTCTTTCCACTGACTGCTTAAGAACTTAGCTCCCCCCAGGGATACTTCTAAATTAAAAGTCAAAAGTAGCTTTAACTAGGTAACACATATAACATTTATAAAAGTGCCTGAAATCTCACAATGATCCAGGGTATGATATGCCCACATACTGTATAGACAGACAGACAGACAAAGATCCTGGTTCTCCAAAACCATTAATAAAGTACATAGGAAGAAAGGAAGAAAGGAAGAAAGAAAGAGAAAGAAAGGAAGAAGGAAGCCCTATTAATATGGCTTTGCAACCTGTAGTGAATATCGTTATCTGTATTTTCAGTTTCTGTTTGGTATCAATTTAAACAAAAGCTATCAAAACTAGAGTACGTTTTCTGAATAACAGTGTGCCTCTCACCTAAGCACTCCTGCTCTGCTAGACAACGTAAGGTTTTGTTTCCCTTCCTTAGGGCCAAGGAGCTTTTCAAAAGACCAGGAAAGCATAGTGCTTGATGGACAGGGCCGTAGATGCCCAAAGCTTGAATAGTTACCATGCAGTTAAAGGAGACACTGTTCCTCAGCATGATTTGTCTTAATTGCTATAAGCCCGGTACAGTAACGCAGCAGTCAGCCCACAGCCCTGGGGCATGTTCTGCTTCCCACTGCCAGTCCACCGAGTACATCAATTCAAGTAAAGGAGGCTGAGCAGAGACCGTGTTGCTCTCTACAGCTCCCTGAAAGGAGGTTGTAGTGAGGTGTGCGTCGGCCTCTTCTCTCAAGTAACAAGTGATAGGACAAGAGGAAACAGCCTCAAGTTGAACCAGGGGAGGTTTAGGTTGGATACTAGGAAATAGTTCTTCACCAAAAGGTTTGTCAAGCATTGGAATAGGCTGCCCAGGGAAGTGGAGGAGTCACCATCGCTAGAGGTATTTAAAAGCCGTGTAGATGTGATGCTTAGGAACATGGTTTAATGGTGACCTGTCAGTGCTGGTTAACACTTGGATTTGATGATCTTAAAGGTCTCTTCCAACCAGAACAATTCTGTGTTTCTGTGATTCTGTTACCCAACTGACAAATGCTGATCTGCACTGGACGACAAGCAACCTGGAAAATGGTATTTTAAGGTATTTTACAGGTATTTTAAGGCTGCTAACAAGTTACTGAGTTCTGTGGGAAAGTGGTGTTTAATTAATGTATTTTAATGTTTGACTTGATAGACTGATTAAAAAAAGCAAAGCATGAAATGTGCAATTACATTTATCCATAATAAGTTCCCATTATTTTTCTCCACGTGCTATTGGCTTGCATTATTTGCTCATTGCATTATCACCCACAGCAAAGCAGACAGAACGTTAAAATAATTTACAGTCAATACCACACACCCTCTTTGCTTCCTGTACTCCTCAGCAGGGGCCACACCAACTCCACAAAAGCTATTTCAGTGGCCAGGGTTATTGCAGTAAGCACTGGGACTACTCTGTGTACATAAGCCCCCACTTGCAGCTTACAGTTTACAGCTTGCTGGTACTGAGGGCTGTGTGAGCGTAAAAGAGCGCGGATTTCACAGTTATTAAGAAGTCGCATCCAACTCTACAAAATGTATCTTCCACAGCTACAGAAAAAAAAATTACATGCCATCAAATTTTATCATTTGCCAGCTCCTGTGCTAAATGAGAACATGGTAAAGGGATCAATCAGCACCCACCTTCATCCATTTGGCCTACCTGTAAGACACAGCTATATTCAGTGCTCTCTTTTTGCTCACTGGGGCGTGATTAAATATCGACTGCAGCCAGTGATGTTATTTCACAGGCACCTTTAACGGGTTGTGTGAGACCAGACCAGCTGAAGCTTTTCTTGTGGGCATGAATCAGAGGAACCTCAGCTACATGCAAATGACATACTGCAGCCTACTGTCTCCTCTTCTTTGGATGAAATATAAATCACAAGTGATTCATATTTATGCAAGTCTTCAAACAACTGTAACTCACCCAAATCGAAACTAGTTTTCACACCTCCCTAGTGAAGATACTACCAGCTTTCAGTCTCTTTTTTTTTTCTTTCTTTCTGATGCAATTGATCAAATGAAAGAAGAGTTGAAAGAGAACATACTCCCCGTTCTTCTATTCATAGAAAATGCTTTTGTTGGTTTTGCTGAAATTTACACAGAAACATTCACATTTGTGAGGGAAAGAGGCATTATAAATTTCCACTAGAGATGAAAACACAATGGCAAAAATAAATGTTTAAGGAATATTAATAACAACTGTTTATAATAGCAGTCATTAATTAAACATTTTAGTAGCATTCTCCTGCTCCACATTTCTTCCCATTCTTCCCATAAAACAGCCACAGGCTTACAACAACGTGCCAAGGTAATGCTTGAAACTGACTTTTCTAGTCAGTTGTATCTCTTGCTCTGTGACTTGAATTAATTGGATTCATATAAAATCTAGGGCAAATTATTGACTCCAAATATTCCCTTCAAAATACATCAAATGAAATGTGCAGTGATATATAGGGGGCCTTTTAAATTATTTTATAGGTTTCCAAAAACACTAGAAGACTAAGTTCAAAGTAACAGAAAAACAAAAACTAACTTTTTTCTTCTCCTTTTCCCTTAAAACTCATTTTGTTACACAGAAATACCCAAATCACTATGAGCTTCTGGGAGCTAGAGCCTTGGGTTGAACATGCAAACGTAGCCATAATTAAACACCCGCATGAGAACTGGTCCATGCAATAAAGACTGAATGACAGACAGCAAAAATCAGTTGTCCCTACTGTTGAGGCCCTACAGAAGCATTTCCCAGCCATCACTTCTTCCGGATGACAAAACAACAGGTAATGCCTGTTTGGCAAACGCAGCCGCACCTCCCTCTGCTGGCTTTTTTCCTGGCAAAGAGAAGAAGCTGCTACTGCAAACAAGTAGTACAGTTATTCTCCAGTGGAAGTTCTTCACACGAGGTTAGACATAGAAAATTACAGCCCTTGATTTAATTATACCATCCAGCAAACTGTCCATTGCCAGGAACAGATGGTGAAGATCAATTTCAGGAATATATGAATAAGAGAAACATAAGTTTCCCTTCAGCATAAATTTAGACTGTCTTTCAGAGACAAATGCTAAACACCAAATAACCATGTTACCAAGAGGAACTGTACATAAATTCAAAGACTGTGAAATGAAGACTGTGGGGGCTGTTCACCAGAACCCTACTCTCACAAGATGAGAGGCCTGAGAAGATTGTTCTGGCTCACAGTGGGCAGTCCTTTGCTACAACAGGTATCTACAGTCATCAACCAAACTAATTCCATCTGAAAAATAGTGGTTGGTCTACTTTGCTCAAACTGGAATGGTGCTTCAGAATCACATTGCCCTAGTAAAAAACTACATCTTAACCTCTAGACTGTTTTTTTAGTCAGTGTATTCTCATATCTCCCAAGTCATCATCATTTTCCTTTAATACCTATCTTCACCCACTCAGCTTCAACAGGTATTTCTCCCTTGACAAGCCAGAAGCACCTCTCCATCTGCTCAGGCTAAAAATGCCATCTTCCTTTATTTCTAATGCATGATAAATCTGGCAACTCATTCCAGTCCCAGTGGCATCTCTTCCAGCTGGAAGCCCTTTCTCTGCGACCAACAAGGGGATGGAGAGCATGGAGTGGGGGCACCGAATGCACACTGGAGAGGATTTCAGAATTTTGGGAAGCTAGAGTAATTTTCCCTGACTGTACTGGAAAATATCTTTATCTCTTGGCTCACACTGTTACTCCTTACCTGGTTTACAGTTCTAATTGTTCTTGCAGTCATAAAAAACAGCATTCTTAAACCAGGGAGCGGTTTAATGCGTGAAAAGTCCATACATAATGCTTGACCAAGATCTCCTGTGCCACCTTTTCACCAGTGAGCAGTCACTAANTACGTATTTGGTTAATCTAAACATTTTTCCATCATAAAATCTTTTGGCACTGATTCCCCACAAAGCAAGGCAGTTTAACTTTTGCTTTATAGTCATTTGATCCTAGCTGCTATCTCAAGTGAAACTTAAACAACTGTAAACAGACCAATCTAAATCATAAGACTACACTAAATTGCTTTACCTTTAATGAAGTTCACAGACTGCATTGGATAAACAGACATCAGCAATATAGCTCATTAAATAACTTAATTTCTTATTTGGGGGGGGTTTTGAAATTAGAATTATTTTGCAAAATTTTTCAGGACTGACTGTAATATCCTAATACCTCCACAAACAATTTAATAATTCAGTACAAAAAGCATCACCTAATTGGAAAACAAGATTTTTCACACTTAAAAAATAAATATCTAACAGACACAAACAGGTTTCTGTCAATAATTTAATAGGAATGTAATTATACATTGGCATAAATGTTCTGTTAATAACTTATTATATTTGGTCTAAATTAGTTTCTACAGCTTATTTTCCATTTATTAGAGGTCCTCCCAAGCATGGACTCAAAGTCTTCAACAATCATTCACAGGAATGTGCTGGGAATAAAAAAGTACATTTATAAAAAAACAATCTTATAGTAAACCACAGTTTTTAATTCTGAAACAGTATGACAACTGCAGAGATTTAACTAGTTCTGACAAAAGTAACAAAATACCAGCATCCCAATGACTAGGACAGAATGCAGCAGTATGTGAGAGGAATCCTACCTAATAGGGGCCTGATTTTAACAGGAATAACAGCATGAGCTTCCTGATATCCTATTTGTTTAACTTCACTGATGTCTGTCATGTTGCAGCTTACTAAAAAAAAAACCTAAAAATCACTCGAGCATGACCCTCTTTCTAAAGGCCAGTTAACATGTGATACAGCTTTTGGAGGTTTGGTCATTACTTTTAATCTAACTTTGGACAGCAAAAATCAGCCATACAGCTGGTTAAAAGGAAGAGTTTGTGGCTCTTCCAGAGACATTACCTTGCATTGGGTACAGACATTATAATAACTTCAGAGGTCAGGTTCTCTGACCTCTGAAGGGCTGCAATGGGACAAAGTCTTTCCCAAAGTCCAGTGAGTCAAAAGGAATTCAAACGAAGTCCGTTTGAGTCTCCAGCAGTACTACAATGAATAACCAGAACAGAACCAGAGCAGAACTTTGTCTTCAGGTCACAGAGACCTCACCTCTGCAGAAGAAAATTAAGCTCCACTCAAACATAAGAAC
>VYZX01002501.1:0-18502 GCA_013401335.1 Brachypteracias leptosomus | reverse complement strand
CAGGGAATGGTGGAGTCACCATCACCNGGGAATGGTGGAGTCACCATCACCGGAAGTGTTCAAAAAACAAGTAGATATGGTGCTCCAGGATATGGTTTAGGGGTCAGAGAGATGTTGGGATGAAGGTTGGACATGATGATCCTACAGGTCTTTTCCAACCTAAATAATTCTATTAATTAAAAAGAGTATGACCAGCAGGTCAAGGGAGGTTCTTCTCCCCCTCTACCCTAACCTAGTGAGGCCACATCTGGAGTACTGTATTCAGTTCTGGGCTCCCCAGTTCAAGAGAGACAGGGAATCACAGAATCACTATGGCTGGAAAAGACCTTTAAGATCTTAAAGTACAATTGTTACCTAACTTTACCAGGCCCATTTCTAAACCATATCCGTGAGCACCATATCTAGATGGCTTTTAAATACATCCAGGGATGGCAATTCAACCACTTCCCTGGGCAGTCTTTGATAAAGGTTCAGTATAGAAGTTTTTCCTAATGTCTAACCTAAACCTCCCCTAAGCCAACTTGATGCCATTTCCTCTTGTCCTGTCAGTTGTGACTTGTAAGAAGAGACCCACCTCCCTACAGCCTCCTTTCAGGTCGTTGTAGAGAGCAATGTCTAAACGATGACTAAACAACCCCAAGTCCCTCAGCTGCTCTTCAAAAGACTTATTCTTGGGACCACGCACCACCCTCATTGTTCTTCTCTGGAACCACTCTAGCACCTCAATGTCTCTTATACAGCGGCACCCAAAACTGAACACAGTGCTCCAGTTGGGCCCTCATCAGTGCTGCATACAGGGGGACAATCACTTCTCTAGTCCTGCTGGACACACTATTCCTGATGCAGGCCAGGATGCTGCTGGCCTTCTCTGGCCCTTCTAATTTTCCCTCCACATAGCTTCACTGCATCTTTGTAGTCCTCATGAGTGGCCTGCCCCTTTTTCCAAAGGCCATAAACTTTCCTTTTGCTCCTGAGTTCCAGTCAAAGCTCTCCATTCAGCCAGGCCTGTCTTCTTCCCCAGTTCCCCAGCAAGCCCAGTTTTATTTCTGTCCCCCTTCAAGTCTCGTTTAAAGACCTTTCAACGAGCCCCATTAACTCTTGCCCCAGGATCCTTTCCCCCTTTGAGATAGGCATTCCCCATCCATTGCCAGCAGGCCTGGTGTCTTGTAGACCAGCCCATGGTCAAAAAACCCCCCTCAAAATTCCACTGATGGTACCAGCCTCTGAACCACATGTTAATCAGGTGTGTTTTCCTATCCCTTTCAGTATTCTCCCCTGCCACTGAAGGGATTGAGGAGAACACTACCTGTATTCCCAATCCTTCTGCCAATCTCCCCAGTTGCTTGAAGTCCTTTTTAATCACTTTTGGACTTCTGTCTGCAACCTCATCACTGCCAACTGGCATAACCAACAGCAGGTAATAATCAGAGGGCTGTACCAGATGAGGAAGTTTTCTAGTGATATCTCTGACCTGGGTCTCAGGAAGGCAGCAGACTGAGGGTGATGGAGCACTGAACAGGCTGCCCAGAGAGATTGTGGAGTCTCCTTCTCTGGAGACTTTCAAAACCCGCCTGGATGTGTTTCTGTGCAACCTGCTCCAGGTGAATCTGCTTTGGCAGGGGCGGTGGACTAGATGATCTTCAGAGGTCCCTTCCAACACCTACCATTCTGTGATGTCCCACTGTGATGCCACTGCCTGTGGCTCAGATATAGGGTGTTCTCTTAGATCTTTTCCACTTTAAACAGCTTTAAACAGGGAAGTTGTCATTGCTTAAAATTAAAATACTAAATTAAGTGCAAAACCGTCCATCAAAACTGAATTTTATTCTGTGGAAACATTTTTATGATCCCTTTAGGATACCCAAGTTCCAATTTTTCATGCTGATTCCTCACATACAAGTGTCAATTCTTTTTTTTTTTTCTGTATCAGTTCAGTTTGTTACTGTTGCTCAATCACATTTCCATGTGGGTCTTGGTGTAACTCAATAGGGAAGGTAAAAACAATTTGTTCTTTTTAGCAGCAATCTCAGTAGCATCTGTGTGTGCAGAGAGGGATTTTCTTCTAGTACATAAAGGTGTTCACACCATTCCTCCTCTTCTTCTGCATTTCTAGTAAAACAAAAATGTTTGTAAGAATCATTGATGTGTAAAATTAATTCTCTAGTGGAAACAGAACAAGACAACACACTCACTATAAAGGTAAGTCAGTATTTTCCATTTTAACATTAGCTGAGTAAAATAAACATCCACATAACAGTGCAGAAACACCCCTGTTTCTTCCATCTAGTATTCCAGCAGTGTAACCAGAACTGAGTTAACCTGTAAACTGTTCCATTTCCTTAACAGCACCTTTAAAAATAAATCCGCTAATGACTGTACATACCTTGGACCGGACTCGCAAACAGGCTCCTGCTGCTATTGCTGCTACTACTATTACCAGCACCACTGCAGCAATCACTCCTGGCACAGCATTTCCAGTGTTACCTGGAATTTCTTTAAAAAAACAAATTCCCCAAAAGTTTAACAGAAGTGCTTTATACCACAAATTAATGTTCACTATTGTTCAATAAGTATATTAAAGCTATTCTGTTTCCCTTATTTATAATCTAAAAGTTATAATTTAGGGAGAACATCTCAATTTCTTTTTAATGTTACTAATAGAACAATGTTCAAGTTACTTTACCCATACTGTAAGACTTTAAAGTGATTCTTTAAGGACTTAAGCATGAACAGCTAAAAGCAGATTATTTTACTTAATTGTGCTGATACAAACTTCCATGTGTGCTCATGTAATACGATTTGATCACTTCTTAATGTGACTCCCATTTAAAAACAATCAACTGCCCAGCATGGTAAACACTGCCTTCAGGTACAGTGCTCGGTGCCATTAGTGGTACTGCTGATTTCTAGTAGAACAACTCAGTAAGCCTTATCTGGCCTGGAACATACACTTCTACTGAAAAAATCTTTGCAACTTTAATCTAAAACATTTCCCAACTTCATGATGCAACCATGCAATCCAGGTGGGCACAAGAAGCAGCAGATACTGAAGCAGCTGGTAACAACAGATTACACAGGAGAGAAGAGCCTATCTAGCAGAAACCTCTGCATGGCACTAAGTGTCTTATTACTCCAGTCAATTTCAACGTGAGAACACTCAAACCTGGAGGACCCATTTCTTTAAGTATGGCTCTTTTACTTCAGGCTTCCTTTTCACTGCTGCATCTCATCCAAAAAATTCAACACTCATCTGGCAACTCCCTATGGATGCCTGGCAACCAGTTCAAAAATCATAACTGCCAGAACAGAGCATTTAATCTAGTCACGGCCTTTAGCTTGGCTCTGTCCCCACATGCAGACCTATGTTTACATCTTGTCAGTTCCTTTGGTAGAGCAGCCTTACCTGTGACCTTTCTTTACACGAGAAGACCTCTGAAATGATTGTAAATCCACCTCACTTTTCTCCTTAAAAATCTCCTCCTCAGTGGCACTTGGAAAGCTTTCTGATGGTTGAGGAGCTGCTGTGCTATGACCACTATGCAACACACTGATCTAGCTTGCTCCCTTACGCCCCACTGTCTCTATCTGCTTTCAGCCTGTGCCACCACAGAGACGCTAATCTCTCTGGTGCCTTCTCTATAATGTATTTCTGGTACACAGGGAGGAAAATTCTGTGAGCAGCACACTCATTTAGCCAGTACAGAGGAAATTTGTATCAACTGTGGCTTTTGTAACATCCATCCCCAGAGAGTAGCTAGAGAAAGGCATTTGTAGAGGATGATCCAGATCATATTTGGACTGAACAGGTACGTGTGTCTGTCTCCAGTAAATGACAGGGAGACTGATGGGTTTGTGCACCTAAGTTAGGAGCATGAGTTAAGTGTACAACTGCTTGGAGGTATTCAATGCTCTCCACTTCAGAGGTATGATATTAGGTTTACAGGACAAGGAAGATCATACTGGAATTTGAGCTGCAAGGAAGTGTGTATGCCTGACTTAACTGTTTAACTCCCCTCCTTCAGATTGTATATAGCCACTGACATTTAAAATACACCCTACATCAAAACTTTTTAGAATTTTAGATTGAAACTAAGCTATCATGGCAGAGGGGGGAGAAAGACAGGCAAAAACATGCAGTTGCTATCACCTACTCTAGCCCCTTTTCTGCTATGTTGCCTTTGATTTTCATGTTCTACTGGCTTGTTTCAATTTCTCTTCTTTCTTAAAAATAAACAACAAATGAGGTGCCCTAAAGTAGTTCTCAAGTCTTTTAGGTGATTGTATTTAATTGCATAAAATGCCTATATGCTACTGTTTGAATGGGGTTTTTTCTCCTCTCTTTGGACTGAGATTTAAGGAGGCTGCATCCCAAACAATATACTATTTTGGAACAAATGTGTAATTTGTTTGTGTTATAATTTTAGAAGGCTGGTGTAAATATTTTTAACTTTTGGTAAGAGTTTTCAATAGACAGAAAAGTTAGTCCCTAAATCTCCTTGAAACTGGAGACAATGGAATAACTGTAACTAAGACTTCACAGCTGAAAATTTACTACAAGTCATAAAAATTCAGGGATGCATATAAACATATATATCCCCAGGTGTAAAAAAGGCCTGCTGTGTAGAAATAAGACTTTGAAAATAACTGTGTGTTCTCAACAAGGTTTCTTCTGTAGGCAAATTCATTCCACATCTTTGGGCTTCCCTTCATCTCTCTACTACCTTTAAAGATCATATTTGCTATTAGCGGAGCACGTAGGACGTGATTCTGAAAGTTTCCCTGTGCCCTCAGCTCTGAGGGCAGTCAGTGGCAACTGAGGGCAGCCACAGATTTTGAGACCTTTGCCACAAGCTGCTGACTGAAAAAATGAAGCTTCAAGCCTTTAAATAAATGCATCTTAGGCAATGTTTTTTCCTTGGGACAACAACAATAAAATACCTCTTTTACCCACCTATATTAATTACACAAGATGATTTTGCTCAATATTTTACAGATTTCTGACTGACCCTTTGATTCTGCATTCCCCTCACTGGTCCCCACCCTCCGAAATGGAAAGAGTGACAACTTACCAACTTGCAGAGTTCTCACAGTAAGGTTTGTGTTGTGAGGAGTTGAAATATTACACAGATACTCTCCACTGTCGTTTGCAGTAAGATCATGCAGTATCAGTGAAAAGTCACTTTGGTTAATCTGGACTCGAGGCTGGTAAGAATGAGGTGTACCATTGAAGGAGGCCAGGACTGAAATCATGGCATTTCTGTTTAACGTCCAGACTACACTTAAATTTTCAGTGTTTGTAGTGTTATTGCTGTATTCACAAGAAATTGCAGTGCTACTTCCTTCCATGCTAGACAGCTGGTCTGAAACAGAAAATTGAAGCAGTCTCTGCATTTTTTTTTTTAAATACTGTGAAGGTTATTTAGACATTTGCTGATTTTTTCTCTGAAATCTGATACAAGTGTGGACAAATAGAAAAACATATTTCATTATTTTGATAGCATATTCAAACATCACTGTATGCTTCTAGAAGCATCTGAAGTTTTAAAAGAAAATCTCTCTTACATTAAAAAATTAATTGGTATTAGCTATACTTATGAAAATTATTTTGTTGTCATTTGCCTCTATCTCTTCCAAGTAGGGAGGCTCATGAATAAAAATGATTCAGCCTAGTCTAAGTTACTGTATAAAGTAGCATGAAATTCCAAGTTGGGAGCGGAGAGGCAACATAACTAATCAGATCCACACATTTAAAGCAAATGGGTAAAGCTGTTAAAATACAATTTAATTAAAAGAATAAAACCATTCTATTTACTTAGAAGCAAATTTCAGCTCTGGTGGACTTTAGTACTTTACCTGTCTGTTTGGAACACTTACAATTACTGAATAGAATTCAAAACACAGGAAGGGGAAGGAAAGAGCAGGTAAGTGGAACTAATAGCTAATGTATAAAATACTAATATAAGACAAATTAATATCAGCACAAATATCAATCTTACAGCAGGGATTTGCTGCAAAGGAAGGAAAATCAGAGGAGGCTGTGGTGGTTAGCAGTTTGATGGAGGTATCTACTATGATGCCATACTTGAAACCTTCCATATTGTAAGCTATTGCATGTAAATTAAAAACTGCATTTTGGTTTTGAAGTATATACACTAGATTAGGAACTGAGAGCATCTGAGTACACTTTAGGAGGAATTCAGGGCAATGGAAGCAGTCATGAACATCTCACAAGGGTCTTGCATTGCTCTTGATCCAATTAAAAACATTTCCTAAGAAACAGAGGAGGTTGAAAACTACCAGCTATTTACTGGGACTGAATTTCCAGTGAAATTCAGGAGGACAAAACAGAGAGTTGAAATTGCATAGCCCTGTTCTTCCCTAACAAAATGAGTTGCTGTTGTTTCAAATGCAAAAAGTGTTTGCTACTCCCCACTCCCTTGCCCCACAGCGCTCAACCTGGGCACTTAAGACTTGAAGAGAAGTACAATGAAAGGATCAAATGGTAGCAATAAAAGTCTGGCAAAAGATGGGAAATGGACTAAGGAGCACACACATCTGGAGCAGCAGGCAAACTTTCACCTCCCTCATATAACCCACAGGTTCACTAAGGTTTCTGTGTATTTTGTCCGAGTTCCTTCTTTACCTCTATCAGAGGGTAAAGTTTAATTATTAGGCACCTTTTGAAATATGGAACTGATATGGAAGAAATGTTCAGAGCAAAGCTAACTTGCAGGAGTGAGCTACCCCCTTCTCAGCCGTGCTTCATGGACATATGCTGCCTTGCAATTGCAATAGAAGAGTTACATCTTCAAAGAGGACGGCACATCCTTTTGCACCAGCCCATACCCATCTTGCCTCATTGCAGAAATACTGTATTCAATTTGGCTCTGAAACCAGCTGTGACTTCAATTCATTCCTACCTTTCATCTTCCATTCAGCAGTCCACTCTTCATGAGGGAGATGAATACGACAGTAGTAAGGATCAGTTGTGTTTGCAATGTTCTGGTGACTTCTATGAGAATAGAGATTTCCAATTCTGGTTTCCTCCCACTCTGTTTCTTGGATGGATGTACTGCCTTGTAGCCAAGATATATTTACTGCTGGATAAGTGAGAAAGGCACAGCACTTCAGCACCCTTTCTGAGTCTGTCTTTTGGTATTCCAGTGCATAATAAGAGGAAACTGTAGATTTAAAAAAAAATAAATTTTAAATCAATCCTATTACTTTCAAATTCCTTGTTGACTTGAAGTTATTGGTCATTTGAAATAACACTGGAGAGAATACACATAAATGAGAACAAAATTTAATCTGTGTTTGGTTTCAGAAGAAAGCATAGCACTATTTACAGTCAATGCCAGGGTCTGTACTGTTCTGAGAAGCCGCATCATGTTTTAGAACTCAGGTACACTACCTACTTGCCCCTTAGAAGTCATGGTGCTGTAGGTTATGCGAACAAGCGCTGTACTCTAATTTTGAACTCATATAACAATGTTTTGCCAGAGAAAATGAATTGGTGTTATCAAGATAACACCATCAGGCCCGAAAGGCGCTTTACTTGGTTGGAGGATTCTGATTCCACGTGAGAAATAACATGAGAAAAATATGTTGGTGTAATCCTGTTTCCATTATTGTGACCAAGCACTTTTGATGTCTTACTGACCTCTTACCTGCAGCATGACTTCCATTTCTGTTTTATTCTGCTGTGTTCCCACATAGCATTTATAAAGGCCTTCATCAGTCAGGGTTAGGTTACTAAGTTTCAAGGAGGCGTTTCCTCTACGAATGTTCTTGTGAAAAAGGTGTGTTCTGTTTCTGTAATCCGGGTCTTGATCTTCCAGCTGATCCCTCTGGTGGTAGTAGTAGTGTACATTTTTGCTTTCTTTCCTCCAGTTAATTACTTCATCATCCCCAGGTGGGAAATGACAAGGCAGGATGCAATCCTTGGAGAACTCTCCTGTTACTGTTTCCTGTTCCATATGACCTAAAGCCCCTAAATACAAATGTATAAGTTAAATCTAAGTGTACAAGTATACTTCTGCCCCTCCTTATCCCTGTCAAAAAAAAGCTCTGGCAGGCAGCACATTCCTACCAAGAGAGCCAAAGGCTCTTTCACAGCTGTTCTGTAGCATGAGTCTCTGGGCCAGCAAGGGTCTTTACTCAGTCAATATTATAAAATAGAGCACTAGTCTTTGAAATTATAATCAGTTTAAGTAGGTATCCTGAGCAAGCACCTACATATTCAAACCAGCACACCACCATCTTAACACCTGAAATTCAAATGCATTTCCAAAAGCATCACCTTCAACCTCAAAACCTTTTGAGCTGCAGCTTGTTACTCAAACTTTCATAGTGCCATGCTGCAGTGACCCAGGTTACCAATAACCCTCACATAGTGCCAAGCAGTTGTACCATCACAGGAAAAAAAGACTTGATGGTGCAACTGACAGGAACAGAACTTGTGGGAACAGTTTCACCATCACAGACAGTGTCAGGGAGCGCTGTCACAGTCCCTAGGGGTAATTAAAATGTGGATTCCTCAAAATTAATGCACACAAGTGGTAGCATCTGATTGCTGTTAACATTTAATTTAGGCCTTTCTGTCACAAAAGAACTATTTAAAATGAATCTTTTTAAAAATGGACTGCATTAATTTAGCATCTATGGGACCTTCTCAGCCAAGTCAGACAACCCATTAGGCTGATAGCGAGCGTCCCACTGCAGCTATTTTCTCAGAACTTTTGATGCCCTCTCCAACTCACCTGACAGGGCAATTTGGACAACTTTTCCTCAGTCTTTTCAGTGCAGTCAACCAACGCACTTCAAATTTTCAGTATGAACGGAAAACCACTGCCTGTTGAGCAGT
The DNA here is from genome assembly GCA_013401335.1 of Brachypteracias leptosomus. Classification (NCBI taxonomy): domain Eukaryota; kingdom Metazoa; phylum Chordata; class Aves; order Coraciiformes; family Brachypteraciidae; genus Brachypteracias; species Brachypteracias leptosomus. The sequence goes on along the minus strand of VYZX01002501.1, from coordinate 9,639 downwards.
CACACAATACGCTCCACCAGCTGAGCTGCGGGGCACAAACACTAGCAAGTAACATTTTGGGTGCTCAATGTGCTTGATGGCCATGGCCATCTGTGCAGCCATCTTCTAAACAGTTGTCTTTTACTTCAAGAATGTTTTACATTTTCCTAAGTTGATTTTTATCATTAATAAACAGTGTTTGAATTAATTAATTCCTCTCTATTAAAAACTTAGTAATAATCATCTTCTCTGTTATTTTTCATAAACAATAGACCTAAAACCTACCCCAAAGTATAGCACATATGTGAAAGACAGTTGTCTTGAGATGAGATGGCATTTTCTCTTTTTGGCTTGTCTGGTTCACAGTAGACTCATGTCAAAGTGACAGCATAAAAGGAGGGGAGAAAACCTGTTTAAATGCAGGTAAAAGACAGAATCACAGAATTGCTACGGTTGGAAAATACATTTAAGATCATAAATTACAATTGTTACCTAACTCTACCAGGCCCAATTCTAACCACGTCCCTGAGCACCATATCGGACCGCTTTTAAATACATCCAGGGATGGCAATTCAACCACTTCCCTGGGCAGCCTGTTCCAGTCTTTGATAACGCTTCCAAGGTAGAAGTTTTTCCTAATGTCTAACCTAAGCCTCTCATAACACAACTTGACACCATTTCCTCTTGTCCTATCAGTTGTGACTTGTGAGAAGAGAGCAACACCCACCTCCCTACAGCCTCCTTTCAGGTAGTTGTAGAGAGCAATGTCTCCCATCAGACTCCTTCTCTTTAGACTAAACAATCCCAAGTCCCTCAGAGGCTCCTCATAAGACTTATTCTTGAGACCATGCACCAGCTTCATTGCCCTTCTCTGCACCTGCTTCTGCACCTCAATGTCTCTCCTATATGGCGGTGCCCAAAACTGAACACAGTGCTCCAGCTGCGGCCTCATCAGCACTGAGTACAGGGGGAAAAATCACTTCTCTAGTCCTGCTGGACACACTATTCCTGACGCAGGCCAGGATGCCATTGGCCTTCTTGGTCACCTGGGCACACTGTAGGCTCAAGTTCATGACTATCAATCAACACCCTCAGGTCACCTTCTGCTGAGCAGCTTTCCAACCACTCTTCCCCAAGCCTGTAGCGTTGCATGGGGCATTGTGGCCCAAGTGCAGGACTTGGCACTTGGCCTTGTTGAAGCCCATATGACTGGCCTCAGCCCACTGATCAGCCCATCAATACAGCCCATGGACATATCCCAATTATATAATTTCCTTTGTACAGCTTATTAAGGACTGTAAGCCTTTGTATCATGCGTTTTGTTTGCAGCAGTCTTGGTCTGTTAGTGACCAAACCATCTGTAACCTGCTGCATCATCCTTGAACTCCATGTGAACCCTTATCAGAGCACTCACCAAGTATGCAGATATTGAGATTGATCTCTGCTTAGTGAACTTTTGACTTTGAGAGCAACCACGCATATTGCAAAGTCCTCCCAACCTTACTAATAAAAGTTATTTATTCCTTAGTAAAAAGGACTCTGATTAATTCTGAAGGGACCTTAACAACAGCACATTGCAAGCACATACATGCTTACAAGGACTGGAAATGCCCAGGGATTTCAAGTTTTAGCAACACCCAAACAAAAAAACAAATGCATAAAGTTTTTGAAAATGCATGTTAATTGCATACTGCTAAAATCTCGTACTAGCTACAACAACACCAGCTTGCCAGACACTCCCCACCAAAACTTCAGGAGGCACTTTCTGTGGTGGAAAAGAGAATTCATTCTCTGCTTCCCCGCACTTAAGCCCCTATGACTGAAATCCTTACTCTGTACTTCAGCTATTGAGAAATACTCCCGAAGGAAGACATTCCAAAGATCCAAAACCGTCTTAGGAAGTAGACCAAAAATGCTGTGTTTTACCTCAATATACTGTCGAGGTTTAGGGTCAGTCCATCAGTCCTACAACAGATGCCGTTAAACCCTCTTTCCCCCCAGAAAGGGGGCTCAACAGCTGATGTGAACCAGTTTCAGGAGCTGGGTTCAGGAATGCATGAATCGGGGCAAATGCAGTTTCCAAGGCGAGGAGGGGCGGGGCTGGCAGCGCCGGTTGCCTGGGTTACGGTAGCGGCGCCCTAAGATGGTGGAGGAGATCACGGGCGGCGGTTCTCTAAGATGGTGGATCGGGACCGGGACGAAGAGGGGGCGACGGCGGAGCGGGGCCCGGGCGCGGCCTACCACATGTTCGTGCTGATGGAGGACCTGCTTGACAAGCTGAAGCTGCTAAGCTACGAGGAGGAGGCGCTGCGGCGTCACAACATGCGGCCGCTCTCCAGGTGCCCCTCGCCGTGCTTCTCCTGGCGGCAACGACAGCGGCGGAGCCCGGGGGTGGGGTGGGCCCCGGGGCAGGGCAGCGGCAGCTTCACTCTCATGGCTGCGGGCGGGGGCTCGGGGGGCCGCGATGCATTGTACGAAGTTCCACGGGTGAGGGGTCGGGGCTGCAGCGGGAGGGGCTCGTCAGACACAGACCGCAGGTGGGCCCCGCTGGGTGCCCCCCCCCGGGAAGAAATGCCTGCGGGAGGTCGTGCCGCTTGTGGGCAGGGATTAGGCAAGGAAGGCTGGCGCTCAGGTGGCCAGATGTCTGGGTCAGGAAAAGATGGACAACTCCACAGCTTCCCGTAGGATTTTGAAGCTTTCAAAACGAGGAGTCCCTCTAAAGGCTTGGGATGTGTTCATCTCATCACCCATCAGGACCTTCCCAGCCCCCAGTAGATAACTTGAGTTTGAGTATTTGTGTGCCAGTGTATCTGCAAAAAGATAATTCTTCTGCAAGTGAATTTGTTGTATTCAGGGTAACTGTGGGGTTTGTGTTTTTGTAAGGGGGCCTGGACCAATTGTTTTTAAGTCTGTTTTCATATCTAATATATACTTGCTTCATACGTTTGGGGTTTTTTTAATTATTGTGGGAGATGTGAAACTTGTGAAACAGGATCTGTGTGCTCCAAACATCCACCTGCCCAAAAAACTTTGAAATCCGTCCATCAGTTTCAACCAGGCTCCGCAGCAGCATGTCACACAGTTAAGCTTTCCATTAGCAATAGTTTGGTAGAGGGGAAAAAAATGTAGTCCAGATTACTCTTTTATTGGGAAAAAGGCTTAAGTATGAGTGCAGGGGCTGTGAGCTGGTTTTAGCCATCTGTTGGACATCAGTATATTTGGAGCAAGGAAGCAAATCTTTGTCCACCTTGGTGAGCAGCTGTGTATGTAAGGGGAAGAGTTTGGTTCTGAGTATTGAGTGTGTATGTTTTGTATTTTGGGGGGATACAACTAACTAAGATTTGATTTTATGGACTGAATTCTCATTAGGATCACATCCTTCAATTTAATGTGATACAAAATAGATCCAGTTTGTGTACCTTGGAACCTAAAGTGCAGTAGGTGAGAAGGGGTGGAAGGATCGCTTCAAAACATGCTCCTGATTGGAGCTTACACACCAATTTAGATACACCAGCTTCTTCCCACTCCTGAGGAATATGGGAAGGGGAAGCAGTTGGGGAACACTGGGGCAAAAGGAACTGGATGTATTGCTGTTGTCAGGAAGACTGTGGATGTTAAGGGAAGAAGAGGTGAGGTTACTGTGGTATAACGAAACGGATGAGACCTATGCGTGGGAAGAGGGCACATCTCTTTAGGCAGTGAGGCTTCTATAAGTTTGTTCTCCCCGCCTCAAGGACGTGCCATTCAGGTTTCCATGCAGTCATTTGGTGCAAAATTCATTTACTTATTTGTTTTATTTACTTATTTTTAAAGAGACATAGTCATATACCCAAATACAGATACCTTTCTTTGTACTGTTTGCCTAAACTCCCTTTAATGAAAAGCAATATATACTTCTAAAGCATTTTTTCAATGTGTTCTAAAGAGGATAAAAGATGAGGCAAATCCATGCTGACTTCTGCTGTCATGGGTAAAGATATAAAGCTTTAGCAATGGATCATTTTAATTTTGTTTTTGAAGTAGGCTGTTTGCTCCGTGGTGTTGACAGGAGTTACTAGTTGCTTTTGCTAATCTGTTCAGAGGATGTTTTTCAAATTTAAGTTTTGTCTTGCACTATAAATTACTTGCCCTTTGAAAAATGCCTCAGATTTAGCAAAATCTTAGTTCATTTATGGCCTGCAAGTTATTGGTGATTGCAGATCTTGACTTTTGATTCTTTTGAAGCATTTTATGTTATGCGAGGGATATTTGAATGAGTCCATTGCATGGGCTCATAATTAGTCAGTGGTGGTATTTTATGAAGTGATGGGATGGATTCTGCATTCCTAAAATTAAATAGGAACAGAATTGAGCTCATCAGGATGTGAGACTGCTCGGGTAAATGAGAAGAGTAACTTGGTTTCAGGTGGAAATTTTAACTTGTTGGTGTTTAACTGAAGCTGTATAATTCTGTTGGCAGGAGAGAGGATTACTCAGTTTCCGTTTGATTCCTTAGAAGTCTAATGTTGATTAGTAGCTTACTCCAAGTAGGAAATAGATGAGCTGCATGTAGAAAACTTAGTCTGCTGTGGTTATGTGTGAAACTAGACAACCTGAATTTAGTTCAGGTGGATCACTCATTGAGAAAGTCAGTTAAAGAAACTGCTTTCTTGACTGTGCTGGCCTGTAATGCTGTAAGAGCTTCATGAGCTCAAAATATTTACCTTTTTTTTTCCTTTTAAACAGGCACTACTTTGCACTGCCCACAAATCCTGGTGAGCAGTTCTTTATGTTTTGTATGCTTGCTGCTTGGCTGATCACTAAAGCGGGACATCCCTTCGAACAGCCCCAAGAATATGATGACCCCAATGCAGTGATATCAAACGTGCTCTCACAGTTGCGATCATTTGTAAGTGTTGAACATGCAGTTTTCCCAAGTGTATTTCAAGCATGTGCATCACCTTTGGAAATAACAGTAATGGCATACTTCCTCTGCTGTCTGATTACATTCCCAAGGACTGGACAGACTTTTTCTATCTATAAGTTTGTACTATGTTAATTAGTAATTGGAAGTTTATACGGTCTGTACCTACCTGCTATATTTTTTCACGCTACAAAAACAGTCACAATATTTATGTATAATTCTAGTTAGATTTTTTTCACAATCTGTAAAATGGATTAAATCGGACTTATTTCTTGTAATGCCACATATGTTGCTCATTTATAATAGTATAATTTAAAAAGACTTTATCTGGAAGGTTTACACAGTGCTTCTGCCAAAGTCAATGGTATCATTCATAATGAAGGAAAGGGTTTATAATTGTGTTCATGCTTTCTTCATTTTTTTTTTTTTTTTTGTTCAGTGGTAAAATTTATGTAAACTGCCAGGAACTACTGGGATTATTTTCAATATTAAAAAAAACCAAAAACAAAACTCTGAAGATCAGGGAGAGTATATCGATTTCCAGGAAGTATGATTTTATGGAAGACTATATTGTGGTGGAGCTGTGATTGGTGCTCAGGACACTGTTGTCTAAAGGAGCTAAGCCATAACAAAGATGTTTATTCTGCAGGGCAACAATAAATATAAATAAAATCTGAAACAAACAAGGCAGTGTTGAAAAGCCGATGGTTAAATCTCAGTACTTGAGTTTCTCTGTAGCTGTTCTTACCTTGCCAGCATGCCATTTGTGTGCTTGACCATCTAGCTCCCTTGTGGCTTCTGGCTCTTCTGCTCCCTATGAGTATCATCCTACCAGGTGCTTTAAGATTTCTGCACTGCATCTGTTCTTTGGGTTGTTCTGTTTTCCCTTCTGTTGCCTGACTGAAGCTGCATAGGGGAAGAATGTGAATTAACATTGGTAAAATCTTCATAAACAATGTACACTTCGGGTTTAATGTAAAAAATCTCGTTACCTCCCTGAGAAGAAACACAGATTGATGGGTTGCCATTAGTAAACAGCATTATCTCTTTATTTTAGGGAAGGGCTGTGGATTTTCCTCCCTCAAAATTAAAGGCAGGTTGCGGAGAGCAAGTGTGCTATGTTCTTGATTGTTTAGCTGAAGAAGCCTTGAAATACACTGGCTTTAGCTGGAAAAGGTATAGTGCGCGTTTAAGCATCCTTCCTTATGCATTGTTTTCAGCAAACAAATGTGAGTTGTAATTGTAAAGACAAAACATAATAATGACAAAATGTTTTAATTGATGTTTTATGAGAGGCAAAATTCAACTAGACTTGAAGCAGTAGAACCAATTAATTCCTAATGCAATTCCACACCATTTAGTCTATTACCAGCAAGGATGAGTTCGGGCCATTCATGGACTTAGCTGTTTAATAAAGATTTGACTGATGACCTTTTTGAGGCATTTTTCTATGCATAACTGCTTGTTAATCCGACAGTTGAGTTGAAGCATTTAATATCCTTCTAGGTTCTGTCAGTCTATCAATCAAATCAGTCTATCAACCAATATTGTCCTATCAATCAAGCTAAATTTTTGACCTCTTCAATTGGAGGTATTGCACAGTGTGTAAACATATTACAAGTAGGCTACAGTAGCTTTTGAGTGTTTAATCTGAAGGAAATCTTAGGAGAAAATAGATAACAGATAATTTCAAGTATATGAAAATTTCTTTTAAAGTGTTCATTTTATTCCTTATCTCTGATGGGTTTTGAAGTGGATATAGTGAAGTAATTTCAGCCTTGGAAATATTTTTCTGTTACTTCTGTTTAGTATACAAATTCCACTATAGGCTGAAAATAAGTCTGTGGTGACTTGCACTTGAATTTTAAGAGGTTAAACCAAAACGCTAAACAAGTCAAAATTTACTCCCCAGATGTCTTTGTAGTATGAATGTGCTGTACTGCTTGTCATAATAACTAACCCTTATTTTTAAGACAGTCCAAGATACTTTAAAGGCTGAGTGTTAAAATTTTATTTAAGTATGTGAGACACTTACCACTGTCCAGTCATATTCAACATTATCCATACTCCTCGTGAAATGTTTTGTTTGCTTAGGAGAAATTTACAGAGGTATTTCCAATTTGCTATATTTGAAAGCTCTACTGTTCTTTGAGCTGATTTCAGGCCAGCATATCCAACAGAAGAGCTGGGAGAAGAAGAAATAACAGAAGATGATGCAGAGTTAACACTTAACAAACTGGAAGAGGATGTTGCGGTAGGTTTACTTGACAGGTTTTGATTATATTAGTATTGGTCAACTATGAGGAAATTTTTACTCTGCTGGTTTTGTTTAGCTTTGTTTATGAAGTCTTTTCCATTACCTGTTCAGTCACCCTTTTCCCTCTGCATCTCCATTCCTGCATCATTGACTTTTCTGTAGAGTTTTTTGTTTCCTTTCAGATAATGATGACTCTTCGGGACAGAGCGTATGTTCTTATGTGCATTTATAGTTAACTTGAAGTGGAATCTAACCATACATTAAAATTACATAGGTTCAGAATTGTTTGTTTTCTGCTGATACAAGCTGTTGATGTTAAATGAAACTTCACTAGCTGTTTACAGACTTGGCTAATTAATTGGTGAAAATTTGCCCAGCGCTTTATCAATAGAGTGCTCAGTATTGTAACTAAGATTTCACTGCAAATGGGACACAGTAACGTTGGTACTTAATTGGTCTGAAGATTTGAGGATAGAGTAGACAGAACAAAAAAAAAAACTGGTAACAGAGCATATGTTTAAAATCATGAACAAAGACCTAAATAAAAGTTACAGAATTGTTCCTGTAGACAAAGGTCATGACAGCTCATTGCTATATATTCCATTAATGGAATGGTAATATCCTGTCATCTGTTATGACTGCAGAGTAAATCTTTCTGTGTGCTTTGAAATACCTTTTACCAACAAGATGGTAATGTTTGATGGTCAACTGTTTTATTTATTACTTTTTTTAAACTATAATAATTACAATGAAGTTGTCACGCCTGTGAAATACACCGGTAAGTTCAAATATGCTCTTAGGACTTACTGATGGATGGATGTTGAACAGAAGTTGTTTCTTGCTGATTGACTTTCTCAGAAGATTATTTTTATGAGAGTTGAAGTCTCAGTGTAAACTGGTAGCACAATTTGATCACAAGACATTGCCATTTTCACAGGCTTCTGTCAGTCTCTTCAAAGTGAGTGTTTTCGCTGCTGACTTAAGGTTTTTCTAGAGAGGAAAGCTGGCTGAAGACAGTTAAAGTGAAAATTACAAACAGAAGTTAGATTCACATTCCATTTCTCCAAAAGGTGATGATTTTAGACATGAATGACAGAATTTGACAGAATGTGAGAAATAAATGTAAATCAAAACCAAAATATTGAAAGCTATGAGTCTGGAAGGGCTCTCTTGCTGTGTCAGTAAATTACTTGAGGACAAAACAATTTTCTGGAATACTAAGGTCCAGCAATACTGGTTGAAAAATGCAGCAATTATCCTACTTTTGTGTTTGCATTTTTCAAATGCTTACGAAAAATTAAATGCCATGAAAGTTGGCAGTAGAGTACCAGTAATGTGATCATATGGTTCTGATTATAGACCAAATTTATATGCCACAGTAGTCCATCAGAATGTAACAGTTGAAGAGTTTGGTTCTCCTCTTCATCTTCTCGCAGTTTTTCTAAGCATTGCCTTGTTTTTTCTCATTTTTGCTAGCCAAGAAAAATTCCAAACTAATGTTCTTAAATTTCATACAGTATCCACAGAAAGTCTTGAATAATTTTGAGAAGAGTAAGATACATTCTGTACTACACATTTAACCAGCCTCAGAAATGTGAGCTGTTGGCTGAAAGCTTTCAGTATGAAGACAGTCAGCTGTCTGCTCTTTGCTGTGTCTTGTTAAGATCTAAGCTCTTTAAATTGGGAAGCAGGGATGAAACAGTTAACTAAAGCACAGTTGAAATCCTTGAAAGAACCTCTGGATTTGCTCTCAGGTAGTATCTTAGACCATGATTTTCACAACTAATGTGTTCTATTGGCTCTTTTGAGTTTGTGTGTGAATAAAACCATTGAGCTAGGTTTATACCAAATAGATAATGACTCTTTAGAGCCCCTTATGGTTCTACAGGGATTAATTATATGCTCATGTAATTTTTCTTTTTCCCAATCCATTGTTGCTGCCAATATATTGATAAGTCCTGGATGTATTAGCTGTATCCATCATTGCATTTAGCAGTATTTCCAGTAGTTAAATGCTAATGATGAGGTTTGTTGATGGTTCTGGTTTTGATTCTTCTGAGTAAAATTGATGAGGCTGACAGAGACAAGCCTTGTTCTGTAAATCTTAGGGAATTGGGTAGCCCGTATTAGGTAGCCAACAGTAGCTGGTGAGGCTAAGTCTGCAAGGAAATTGCGCAGTTCGTTTACTCAGTTCTCAGTCTTGTCGGTATGGTAGCGTTGTAATATGTTCTTCCAAGTGCTGCACAAATACATATTGGCATTTAGCAAAAGATAGTCCCAATCTAGTCACCAGTAATTTCTTGGAAGTATTCAGGGCGCTAACAGCCAAACATGCCAGAAGAAAATAAAGTGGTCCCTGTTATTAAAAACTAGGTGAGGTCGAGGAATAAGCTCCTAGATTTTCACTGAGCTTTGAAAGGTTCTATACTAAGACCTGTGTTATTGCAGCTTTCATGATTTCTCTAGAAAGGAGGTGGATGATTGTCCTGGTTCAGCCAGG
>VYZX01002500.1:21252-35771 GCA_013401335.1 Brachypteracias leptosomus | reverse complement strand
CTGGTCAGGTGGCCTGTAGCAGATCCTCACTGTGATAGCATCTTCCCCTGTCTTTCCTTTAACCCTGACCCATAAGGTCTCTGTCAGCTCCTCGTCCATCCCCAGACAAAGCTTCATGGACTCCAGCTGGTCGTTGACATAGGGGGCGATGACCCCTCCTATTGTCCCCTGTCTGTCCTTCCTAAAATGCCTATATCCATCTATTCCCACACTCCAGTTGTAGGGGTCATCCCACCACATCTCAGTGACACCAATAACTTCATAACTGTGTAGGTGTGCACACATTTGTAATTCTTGTTTGTTCCCCATGCTCTGTGCATCTGCATAGAGACATTTAAGTTGGGTGTCCATTGAAACTAACTTACTAGCTGGAGTTCTGTTGTCTCGCACTTTAGGTGGTCTCCTGCTGGCCCATGATCCATCTCCAGGCCCATAGTTTTCTTGTTGCACAATGGCTTCCAGCTCCTCTTGTTTATTGCACATGCTGCAGGCACCGGTGTAGGTGCTTTTCACTTGGGTTATTGATCCCATCACCTTTTGGAGGAGAGGAGGCCTAGTTCCTACCTGATCATTCCCAGATGCTGTCATGATTTCTGATCCATCAATATCCTTGTCTCTAGCAAACCTGGTTTTATCCCTATCCCCCTTCAAATTCAGAAGAAAGGGTCCTCAAGTTGTGTCAGGGGAGGTTTAGATTAGATATGAAAAGTTTCTTCACCAAAAGGGTTGTCAAGCACTACAACAGGCTGCCAGAGAAGTGGTGGACTCCTCATCCCTGGAGGCAGATGTGGTGCTTAGGGACATAGTTTAGTGGTGATCTGGTAGTGCTGGGTTAACAGTTGGACTTGATAATCTTAATGGTCTTTTGTGAAGTAAGTCCACTGAATTTTCTTGCTAAACCATTTTCTATGTCTTTTGGGTGGATTGCTATTCCCTACAGAATCATATTTTGTTCAATCTCTACATTATTACTCCCTGAAATCCAGGGTACTCTTCTCTAATTACCTGGAGATCTGTAGATAACAGCAGGCATGGCAAAGTATAGCCTGGCTATACATTTACAGTTATGTCCACAAAGAAGAGAGAGGATGGTAAACTTGCAAGCAGATCTTCAAGTTACTGTATGTTTCAAGAAGTACCAGTCTGATGTAGATATGCAAAATATGAATATAAATATTGATAACATCTTCTTTACAACTTATGATACATGTAATATATTATTAACCATGAGTGCATTTATTAATTTATAAAATCATTTTTAAATTCTGCATACTTTGGGTGTCAGACTGTCTCAGCCTTACTATTTCTACTTTGTTACTGCAACACTCTTAAGGATGAGAAGGATTTGTACTGAGAAAGACAAAGAACATGTTTCAGGTACCCTAGACTGACCATGCTGTCAACCCAAACATGTTATTGCATCCTGGTTGACAAAATGTTTCTGCAAACTCCCCATGATATCTTTCACTGCACCAATAAAAACTGTCTTTGTGTCCTGAAGTAACAGGCTAGATCACTGTACCAGTATTTCCTTTCTTTTCTACCTCTCTCTTTTATGCAGCTTTAAGTTATTGGCTGCCTCTCTGTTACTGAAAGGAATATATATTGTTTTAGTGTCCTAGTAGATGTGGTCTTCAAAAGAACTAGGAATTCTGGTTTCACAAAACATTGAGATGTCTCAGAAGTTTATGTTTCCCTGTCCTTGAATAGGCTTTTTGATACGGCATGCTTGTGTAATTTACTTGTTCCCACTCTGTGCTGTATCTCACATGATGTGTACTTGTCTACCTTCTGTGTATGCAGTCTGGTGCACTCTTCTCTCCTAAATGTGTTAGGTCTGCTTAAGATTTAGAAAGTGCACTGCTCTGCCTAACAGTAGTAGGAGGTCTGAAAGCAGATAAATATAAGAATATCAAAACCACATAATGAAAAATGACCGAGGAACAGCAAGACATATAGTGAGACCAAAGAAATTTGAACTGTTTAATGCCATAAAAATATGTTGAAGAAAGTAGATTAGGTTGATTTACTATTTTTTGTTAGACTTTCAAGTAAAACTCTATCAGTTGTAAATGTGTTTCAAGGCTCTAACAAATGCTTCTTCCCTAGAGTGTGTAATTAATAATGGAATTGTGCTGTGATAAGGCATAAATATGAATAAACACTGTCAGGAAGCAGCAAGCAGTGCTCCCATGAGGCAATCTGAGCTCAGAGCTGGTGATGACTCCAGCGCAAGCCATTCTTACACTGACAGGCACAATCCTGCAGGGTCTGACCACAGTGGGCAGCTTGGTGCTGGATGAATCAATGCCAGAGTGCAACCAAAGGCTCCAAGATGTAGTACAGCTCCAGTCTTAAATAGAAGCTTTGATGTTGCTGTATCTCTAAGTTCAATTCCTGACAGGTAGTGGGAGAATTGTGATAGCTTGTGATAGGCTTCCGAGTGTCAGTAGATGAGGGATTTATCACGTGAATATTTCTGAGTCCTGCAAAGGTGTGTGTAGCATATCCGTACTGTAGTTACTTCTGCCATTTTGTAGTTTGAGAAACACAAGTGACCTCATCTCATTGCTCTGCTTGAGCTTCTCAAAGCTTGTTGTCATGTCAGCTGTAAAGTTGAGCCACTAGAATCCATTTGGATGGAATTTGAGAAAACAGTTGTTGAACAAGACAGCCCATAATGTGCCTGATCTAGAAGACAAGCTGCAGAGACTTCAAACATCAAGCCAACAAAAGGCACGAGACACTGTACACCAGCTTGCTTATGGTGCAACAAGATAAAAGGAACAATGAGAGGTTACCTTGAGTATAGCTGGAAGAACCAATGGAAGCTGTGGTAGAAGGGAGGGGGACTGCAACAGGTAAGGATACAGTCTCCTAGCTCTCTAGCAGCTTGCAGAGCAGCTACAAAATTACTGCGAGTGGGGTGGGAACCATCAGGTCAGTGCAGGGGGTTGGCAGCATCCTGCTTCTGCCAGCTCCATTGCCATGAAGCACTGACGCTGCTTTCAAGACTGTGACTGATGTTTGCACATACATAAAAACCCATAGCAACATTCTTTTTACATCATTAGTGTTAATTTGCCATTATCATTATAAACAAAAAATTCCCAACAGGAGAAGAGATATATTCCAACAGTGAATCTGATCAGTTGTGTGCAGTGAAAGTCAGTAACTGCAAACTAAGTATGCTTTTATGATATTTCTACTCTAAGTCAAAACTGGACACTGAAGCTAGAACTATTTGGCGACACCAGGCACGAGAGAGAGGCAAACTAAGCCCCTGTCATTTATTTTCATGTAACTAATGCTGACAACTGTAACTAATTGCAAACAATTATCTCTTATTTTTGTGTACTGTTTGGGTTTTATTTTAAATCACAGTGGTAATTTCTTAATGAAGGATGGTGAAGTAAGGCATACATCTAAACAATGTACATTTAATAGTTTATCAAGCAAATGCTTTACATCTGCCTGTTCAGTCACTTTAGAACCTTTTCTTACTATGAGGGTTTAATATTCTTTATTACATCTGACAACGTGCTTGTAATTCTAAATTTAACAATTGAACTTCATTAAATATGCACTTCCCATTAAATCATACCTTTTATGAAATAAATCAACACAAATTTGCAGAAGCCAAGTTTAGCCTTGCACAGCAGGTCTGTCTGGCAAGGTTTCTGGTAAAATCTCTGAGGAATGTGGGCTGCAATGAGATGAACTATCTATTTTTAAATACAGCAAGAACATTAAAAGGCAGATGAGAATTAACAGGCCTATGCATAAGCAGGAAACCAGAGCTGTCCAAAAGAAAAAATCCAACAACTTCTGTGAGTTCAGGATGGTGCAAAGAAATAGAGGAAATTTACCAAATTATCCTTTAGGATTATTAAAATACAGGGAGTTCAAATAACCATGGGGTAACAGAAAGTTGTGCAAGGATCAGCAAGATGAACATGAGTAAACATTTTGTGAGCAGTTTGTTAGCTGCTCGTTGTTCCATTGGCTGAGCTACAATGACACAGTTTGGCCAAGTGTCCAGTTTTTTGGGATACAACACAACAGCATCCTACTAAAAGAAATTCCATTTTTAGATATTTTATGGTTTTTCCCTTCTTCTGCTTTTGAGTGTGCAGTTGCTACTGTGCCATGCATTACTTTCCTGTTCAATCTTGCCTTCTACTGAATAACAAGGCAAGGCTCTAAAAATCAAAGACCAGGTTCCCATGCTCAATTAAACTTCTAAGATAATGAGTCAGATCCTTAGGTTCTGCTGTCATTTATGTTTCCATATTACCTAGTCATATGCAGCAAAGATAGGAGAACCTAGAGCAAGCGAAACACAGCAGTTTTCCAGAATAACTTTTTGGCTCTTTGCACAAAAAAAAGACACAATCAGGTATCTCATAGCATGTGAAGCCATGCTATGCATGACATCTGCCACAACTCAGGTTGATGTTAGACTCCACTAGAGTCCTTTCCTTCCCACAAGGTAGCTTAGCTTGTCTTTAAAATCATCATAATAACTTGATTTTGTTACCTAACAGATATAATGACATGTCACTCTCTATCTGTCTCCAGGTTTCAAAACAGATAGTATTTGCCTGGTTCACAGCCCATGGAAAGAAATTTCTTTAATAGTTTTTGCTACAGAGGTGTGTAAGACCATGCACTGTCTTCCTTCTTGCTTCCTCTGTTGTGAGTTATTTTACAGGCTATCTGGATACTTTGTACCATTTTAATAGTTTCTGGTTTGCACAGCATCTCCACTGAAGCTGGACAACTTTAGGAAATGAATAAGTTAATAGTACTCATTTTTTTTCCTTTCTGTGTTGTATCATTTTGGTACATGCTGAATTCAGCCTTCCCTGGCTATTTCCACAATGTTTATTTATACTCTGAGATACCTTGTTACAGAATCACATGGAAGACAGGCTGAAACAGAGCTTGTTAACAAAGTCCAAGAAGTTTGGATCTGTAGCTAAACATGTTGTAATTTTCAGAAATTCATGTCTATAGTGATAAACTGTGATTTTTATTATTTTTTTTTAATGCTACAAACACTAAGGAAATAGAAGGATTTGGTAGTTTTGTAAAAAAATTGTCTAAAAAGATGGAAAATTCACAATCTAGAAGGTTTGGGGTTTTTTAGTTTTTAAAAAAACCAAGACCAAACTTTCCCATCATTTTGTACTCAATTATTTTTAGTTTTCAAATAAAGCTCATTTACAAGCTAATGGTTTGTAAAGTCTCTCACACATACACATCCTTCACTATGAAGCAGTCTCTGTTGGAGAGAGTATGCACATATCATATATACAATCATTAGAAAAATATAGCTCAAAAATGCCTGTTTTCTAAAGCTAGTGTTTTAACAAGGGTGGTGTGCCTCTGTAATTTATACCATGTTGCAAACACCTTATTACATGAAACATTAAATGCAGCTGCAGCTGCTAGACAATTTATTCTGTAGCAGAAATGGGTATTTTAGTTGTTCATGTCATCTTCAGTTTGTTTTGGTTTTTTTTGTTTATTAGTATATACTTGTTAAAACAAAGGATTCTTGATGTAAGTATTTCAACAAATCTGTAAATTATGTGCTTGGATATGAAAAACAATAAGAACAGAATACATATAGGTTTTTAAATATCATGGTTAAGATCCACAATCGCGAATTTATTATTCTTTGTTATATGTCAGATTCAAGATTACAAAAGTCCTTGCTTATTTGTGATGAAAATTGTTTATCACAGGTGAAGAAAACTTCCTTTTGTGTTTCACGTATATTTGTTAAAACAGATTTGCTTAGCATCAAGATTGAATTTTTCAGGACAAAAATAATGTATATGCTCAGCTTCATTGATTGGTTAGTGTTAGAATACATGGATGAAACCTAAATACTGAGAACAGTCAGATCACTCCTGCACTTTGGAGGAAGTTTACCTTGGTATATTTTGCTTTTTTCCATAAGGATCTGAGAAAAGACTCAATATTTAAAGTCAAAATTGATTCTCTGAGGGAGACTCAATGTTCATTAGCTTTCAGCCTGATCTGCAAACACAGAAATTACTCCTAAATATATAGTGTTTTCCCTGTAAAAAAAGCCAAACCCTCCATTTCCTTAAAACTTCACTTACATTTTGCGTCAAATTTGTCCCAGTGAAGATTCTGTCCTAATGCCCTTGTTAATCAGTAGAAACTTTGGTCTGAACAGACTTAGCTTTGGAAACTGCTCCAAGATCTACTGAAAAGCCACACATCCGTCCAATCTCTATTAGAACACAAATATCCTATTTGCATTAAAAAATTAGTATGTAATCCTTAAAATATTACCATTTGTAGGTTTGAACATTCTCTGCCAAAAGTAACTTTCTAATGGAGGATAATGGAATAATCTCAGTTTTATCCTGAGTTTGAAAGAAGCCATGCTTTATGAGAGAAAAGAATGGTTTAGCTTCATCAGATTTTTATGGGAGTGGGAATTGATCTGTAGAATGTTGTATTTTATCGAAATCAGAAGTGAAGATGGAATTCATATTATCATTTCCATTATCACCTACTATATTTAGCATTTTTCATCTTTTTTAAAGCTTACTATTTGCTGAAGATTCTATATTATGAACAGGTACAGCAAGAACCTTTATGAGGTACATTGTAAAGAGTACTTTATGGTTTAGACCTCTCTGTTTTGGGGATGAGTCAAAACATCCTTCAAATGTGATGGCTCAATCTCTCTCTCTACTTTGACTCTGCTGCTTTGTTGCCAAGACACCAATGGTGCTTATAATCTGATTATTTAGTATTGCTGTTCACCGGGTTTTTATGGAATGCATTGGGCTGGGAGAGTATTGTATATTGAGCCTTAGCATATGTCAGCTACCTGTCATCATGGTCTGAGTACCTCCAGCTTGGTAGGTTAACTTCCCTAGAGATGACCCTGGAAGATGGTTTAATGGGACTTTGCAACGGGGATAGAGTGGGTGAAGTTTTGTGACAAAAATAAGTGGACAGAGAAGAAATGATTTTTCACTCTACTTCTATAAATCTGGTAGTAACCAAAACAAAGCAAAGATTTCACCTCATTCTGACAGATGGGAGAGCTCAAATGTTGTCCATATATTGTCCTGTTCTTTGAAGCATTTTCATCTTTCAAGCAAATACAGGAATAAGCCTTCTGATTGAGTTTAACCCATTTATTCTCTTTGGATCTGACCTTCCCTCAGCTTTCTGAGAACTTTATGACACTTTTGCAAATTGTAATGATACTGTCATTGTAGGCTCTCTTCCTTCCACTATTAGTTACATGTTATACATGTTAATGAAGTGTGGCTTATTGTACTATTTTTTGACAGCATGTGCACCTTCCTTCTCCACCTTTTTTTTAAATCATTATGTGGGTAGTTGCTGACAGTGAGCTCCCTGATTTCTTCACTGTTGTCAGGTGCTGAAGAGTTAGTTCTTCACAGCAGGAGCAAGTGGGGGTTGTTGAGAAATCCAGCACTGAGCAGTTCTGTTTGCTGCCAAGACCCAATAGCTGATCAGTGCTACCTTTAAAAGCCACAGGATCTGTTGTGGCTATAGGATTGTTTTCTGGGTTATTGTGGATGTAAAGAAGGGCCAGTGACTAGAGGCATGAATGCTTACAGGCTGAATAAAGAAAACAATCTCCCTGAAGTATCAGTTATTAATATTTCCATTTGCCAAAACCATTGCTACACACTTTATTGAACACACACTCCCTTCATTACCTTTCTCCCAATTATATCAAGGTTAGTATCAATTTAGAAACCTAAATTCCAGCCCAGGGGTAGGCGTGGAATGTAGTTTGCCCCCCAGATTCACACAAATCTAAATCATTCTATATTTACTCACCCCATGGCACATACAGTTCCACTGTCATTTGACTAAAACAGATTCAACATATTTCTATTTGTGATTTTTTTTTTCTAAAAGTCTACACAAACATATTAGGTAGATGTTTCTGTGGGTTTTCTGCAGGAGGAGAAGGCTCAATTATGAATGTAAGCCTGACTTTTTGTTTCCACTCACATAGGAAAAAAAAATCAGAATATGTATAAAAGTAAGCTACAATCCAGAGCACACGTGGAGCCTTTACAATACTGTAACCAATGCTAAGTGTTTCATTGATTTGAATGGATGCAAGAAGTCCCAGAGCAAATTACCCTTCTTTTATGTTAGATGACCGATAATTTTCTTTGGTCAATATATTCTGTAGAACAAAAAGATAATTTATGGCACTTGTGAACCAATGTTTCAATGAGAACAGTTTTGCTTCCTATTATGAAAATGTTTTGAGTCCAAGTATTCTTGTATTGTATATATCTATTATAGAGTTAAGATCAAGAGGAACAGTTTAAAATGGAAAATAGTAGAATTGAGTATCCTCATATAAAGTTCAAACTTATACAGATGAACCACATAAACAATTTCAATAAAACCAAAGATAATAAATCTGAAATTTTAAAACCTCTTTTTCTCCTTGTTTGAGTTCCTGCTCTTCAGCTTTTTTTTTTTGTAACTTACCTCTTTTTTTTAGCATGGATAACATAGGATCTCTTACGAAAATCAGTGTCTGACATCATTCTGGTAGCAACATGGGAAGGAGCATTTGAACCAATGCCCAGTCGTAAGGACCTTACAGTAGTAGAACATATCTTGTTCTATGGTTCTGATTATGCAAGAACAGTACCATGTTATACTAGGCAAAAGCATAATTTAATTGATTGAATGGGATTATTGAAGCAGATTTTTTAGTGAGTACCATAGGGAAATTTTTTAATTGGTTTTTATTTCTATTTGTTTAGATGGAAATTTCAAGGTGTGTTTTGAAGTGACATTTTGAGTAACTTTTATGCTGACTTTCATTTGGAACACACAGTACATTTCTGCATTTATTCTATGTTTGTAATTATCATTGTTATACCCCATGCTTGTCAAGGTACAAGCTTGTTTGCAACTCAGACACAACTTTTTTACCACTTCAGTTTTCGTACTGTATTTCATCCATACTATACCAGGTTTAAAATATTGCTGAAAGTAGCAGATACAATTTTTAGAGGCTTTTAAGTTCATTTGGAGAGTTTGATCTTGTATTATGTAAAGAATGTTATATTTCCTCTTTTAAAGTTTTAACAGAATTAAGTCATTCAATCTTCTAATCCCAAAATCAGACTCCAAGTTGTCTTAATGAAATTAATAGGTGTGGCATAAGCCATATGCAGAAAGTAAGTCTCTAGTGGGTGGCAGGAGGAATTTTCCCTGAGTAAGAGACAGAAGACTAGCTCTTATAGACTTTGCTCCTTTTTTAGTATAAAAAAAGAAAGACATAATACCATTCTGTAGGTGTAACAACTCCTCTATTGAAGCACCTCAGGATACTTCAGAAGCAAAGATGAGTTGTTAACAAACAATTGTAATGAAAATGGATCTAGGGTTGTCAGTCCTTTTAAAGAAACATAACTTCCTTAATCACTGGCTACAGCTTGCACTAAGACAAAAATTATTAATTACATGTAAAACAAACAAAAAGTTCCTAGCTTCTAAGCCCCATTTTGGCTCTTGTTTTGACTTGACTACTCAGAACTTGGCTGACAATGTTTTTTCTTGTACTTGCCACATTCAAAGCTGCTAACTAGCAAAACATGGCATGAGAGAGGACTCTTATGAAAACAGTGGTAGGACTTTTGTTTTAATGATTTGAGAACATTTGCCACTTCACTTACCTTTGACCTAAACATTTTCTGTGAGTTGTGCTACGTCTTCCTCTCTCCCATGAATGTGTATGCTCCTGTGCTGAAATAAAAGCACTCTTTATTCACTGATGAGTTAAAAATTGATGTACTTGCACAAAATACTAGAGTACTAATATAGTACCCAATTCTTAATGAGTTAACCTACTACCTAAATCAGGTAAGAAGTGATACGTATATGAAACCCCACCTCATATTGACATGGTGGATCTGAGTAAATCTGATTGTAGTGCTGGGACTGATGAGAAAGAACCCAGAACGAAGGACTGAAATATCATAGTGAAGAAATTACCACTAATCCTACAGATTCAGATATGTTGGATGTACCTTTGCTTGAAAAAAGTAGTTTTATTGTCATTTCACTACTGCTGCCACCTCCTTGCTGTAGTTCCACCCTCTTATAAGTTTTGACAAGAGATACTAGAATTTGTTATCAACATGGTAAATATACCATTCAGTTATTCTTAGACATCATTTTTCTTAGCTGTGCTGGAGGGCAATGCACAATTTTGGAATGTCTAAATGCCAGATGGAAAATGAATATGTAATTACAATGCATTACTATGACTAAAGAAGGTATTCGCCATGTTCCTGTCCTTCAGATACCTTTTGCAAGACAAAAAAGTAAATGTTTTTCTGGAGTATGTCAGTTGTTCAGTGTCCACAAAAAAGCCATTTTTGCAGTAAACCCTCCAAAGGGTTCTACTGTATTTTCCCCAGAGACGTGTTGAACGGCAGTTGTTCTGAGGAATCTCAACTGAGTGACATTTGGTGCAGTATCAGTTAAGTCAGAAGAGGTCTCCCTACTGGTGGGTCAGGAGTATAAAAGTACATTTTCTACTTAAGACACTACATGTGGTCTTAAACATGAGTTTAATTACTCTAGGATGGGTTCCTACTAAATATTGGTTCCTCCTGCTACAAGTTGAAGGCAAAGAAAGTAAATATTGAGGTGATCAAAATATATAATGTACTAATTATTCCTACATAACCCATTTTAGAACCAGACAGTGAGCCAGGTAGCACCACAGGAATGAAGAGCACCAACTCACTTTTAAAGTTATGTTTTCAATGGCATTAATGATTCTCAAATTTTGGTTTTTTCCCTTGTTTACATTAAATTAATATTGTTGAAATATTAAAGAAAATATTATATTAAAAATCTTTGAAATATAGCTTTAGTTACACACAAATCCATGTTCTCAAAATGAGACTATATCATGCCCTGTTTTGAAGTTGACATGGTAGAAGTTAAGGGATAAGAGGCAAATGGATCTTCACTTCTGCCACTCAGAGGTTAGCCATGTTACCTATTTTCTTGGATTGTCAAACCAGTAAATCTCTTCATAAAAGTTGGTTGAGTGAATATACAGATTATATGGAAGTCAGAAAAAAAGCGAGGGTTGCAGGATTTCCATTTTGAATATAAACCAGTTTGATCTCCCTGGTAGTGGTTTCTGGGAAATGGGGGATTGTAAAGCTTGAAGAAGACAGCATGTGATATGTTTGGCTCTTACAATATTAATGACTGACAGTCTTATCTCAATATAGTGTAACTACATTATTCAATTTGGTTCAATACAGGTTGTACATGTACAAACAAAAGAGTTGACAGAACTCCATTTGGTCAGAAAAAGAACAGGGGCCTTGTTTGAAGCATTTTTTGCATCCTATTATTAAATGGAACACTTAATCATCTTCTTTGCCAAAAGAAAGCTTCCCATTATACTTGTTATAAAAACTACAATAGAAAGAAAACATAAAGTGTTGTAATGCTGAATATACTCTCCATGGTTCTTCTGTATGCTTACCCAAGGTACAAAGAGCTGGCTGAATGTTATGATTAGAAAATCTAGGTCTCTCAAAAGCTATGTATTCTGAGAGGTTTGAATTTCAGATTTTGTATACAGCTCAAGCAATTCCCTCGACGACTTTGTGTTATCTTTCTCCCTTACTCTTTTTCTGAGCTTTTTCCAGGTTTACTATTATTTCATCCAAAACAAATTACATCATGGAAAATAAGAAATACTGTCCTGTGAAGCTGGTTTCAAAAGGTAGTTCACATTAAGTCTGCATGAGTTGACATAGGATTAATATAAATCTGTTCTAGCTCTTACCGTGTAAGTTTGTTTGGACTTTCACAAATGTGCTTTGTTCCAAGGAGGCTGAATGAGTGACAAAATTGTCTATCTGCCTGATTAGAGTCAACCTTTGCCTTCAGAGACTCACACAGAAAATGAAGTACTGCACGTTAGCCTTTGTTTTGTCCAAAAGTGCTTCTACTGTAGTATTATATTTATACACTTACACTGAGAAAAAATGTGCTTGATTTTCTGTGAAAAACAAATGATAGCAAGACAGACCCTCAGGAGTATTAACTGGCATAATTTTGATACATTAGCGGAACTTACTGC
The DNA here is from genome assembly GCA_013401335.1 of Brachypteracias leptosomus. Classification (NCBI taxonomy): domain Eukaryota; kingdom Metazoa; phylum Chordata; class Aves; order Coraciiformes; family Brachypteraciidae; genus Brachypteracias; species Brachypteracias leptosomus. The sequence goes on along the minus strand of VYZX01002500.1, from coordinate 23,587 downwards.
TGATTTAACCCAGCTGAGGATCTGACCTTTGGCACCTTGCTAGAGACTTTATGCACTAAAGAGAAAACATTTAGGCCATGAAAGGTCTGGACCAAGGTGCCATCAAAACCAAATGGCTAGAGCTGTGAAGACTAACCTCTTTCTCACTTATGTGGCGTGCATTTCTTTGCATAGAATCATTAAGATTGGAAAAGACGTAATCTCTCTCCATTTTATGTCATCTTTTAAGAGGAGAACAATCTCCTTAAAAACATCTGTGAAATTTGTTGTAGCCTTGGAGTAGAAATGTACAAGAATTTGGAGTGAATTTGCTAAAATGACCAATGCTTCTACGAAGATCAGAGACTCTATGATCATGTTAGGAAGGCATGCTGTAACAAAGGTGAGAGGAACCTTAAATGCAAACTTTTAAATAGCAAAATAAATTGGTTTTGCAGAAGCAGTGATATTGCATCTTTTGGGTATAGGTAAAAGAAGCCTATCTGTAGTATTTATGTCCAACCTTTTGAATAAATGTATGTTTTTAATGTTTATAAATTTTCAGGTGTTACATTTTAGGCATTCTGTAAGCACAACATATTAGCATCTGGCACCAAAGGAAATTGTACAGCAATAGTCTGCAGGTGTAAAATACAATCTTCCCCTACCTTTCCCACAGGAATTAAAGAAACAAATATTTTTCCTCACATATGCAAGCTATTATATTTATGAGCACTCTGTGGGCACACATTTACCAGTATAAAATCAATCACATTGCTGTCACATTTGACAGGTATGGTTTTTCTGTCATTTCAGAAATGGGGTGGTAAGCCAGTGAACATGTACAGAACTCAGTCCTTGTGACATTGAGTGAGTATCTCTGCTTTCTGGGAGTTCATGACAGTTTGGTGCCTAGCATATGACAGGATTGGCTTGGCTTGGCTTGGCTGTTGAGAAAGTACAAAGCAAACAGAGGAAGTAGCATCTTACATTTTAAAAAAAGCAGTTACAATTTATGCCTAGTAGGACAGATATCTTGATGTAGAAGGAAAAGGACATTTGCCAAAACCCAGAAAATTCTTGTTCAGCAATAGGTTGTTCAAACTTTGCATAGTGTGCATAGATTTACATGTAATTGTGCTGTAAAGTACACAAACTCATGTATGACCCCATTTATATATGCAGAACACACATGCACAAATCTTTTTGTGTTTTGGAAAGCTCTTAAAAGATCCTGGTCATAACATGACTTTGTTCACATGTTGCAAATGAAAGCAATCACATTTCAAATAAAACACTCAAGGGCATGTAAGGAACTACTGAATTGTTGTTAGAACAATTTTTTCTTTTTTTTCCCTGACTATTCACTTTCCTAAAAACAGGAACCAGGGTCTGGAAAAAACACTGGCGTTCTCAGTCTCATCCCATGTAATTGTAGGCAATTGAACAGAAGAGATCTAATGAAAAAAGATCCACAGAACATCTATGTGCTGGAAAACATTAGGCAGAAACTGTCTACTGTTTCATCTTGTCTCATGTTATTCTTCTAATACATTCTTTATATTCTGTATGAGAATTCAAGTTTATCTGTAACTGTTGCTCAGAATACTTGACAGGCAAACATTTAAACTTCTCACAAAAGAAGATGGGTAACTTTATTACTATAAACTATAGTTTAGGTTGGAAGGGACCTTTCAAGACCATCTAGTTCCAACCCCCCCTACCACGGCAGGGACACCTCCCACTAGACCAGGCTGCCCAGGACCTCATCCAACCTGGTCTTGAGCACCTCCAGGGAAGGAGCATCCACAACCTCCCTGGGCAGCCTGTTCCAGTGTCTCACCACCTCCTGAGTAAAGAATTTCCTTCTAATTTCTAATCTAAATCTATCCTTTTCCAATTTGAACCCATTACCTCTCATCCTATCACTGCAGGCCTTTGTGAGAAGTCCCTCTCCAGACTTCTTGTAGGCCCCCTTCAGGTACTGGAAGGCTGCAATAAGGTCTCTCCTGAGCCTTCTCCAGACTGAACAAGCTCAATTCTCTCAGCCTATCCTCATAGGAGAGGTGTTCCAGCCCTCTAATCATCCTTGTAGCCCTCCTCTAGACCCTCTTAACAGATCCATGTCCTTCTTGTGGTGGGGGCTCCAGAGCCAGACACAATACAGCAGGCAGGGTCTCACAAAAGCAGAGTAGAGCAGCAGAATCACCTCTCTCAACCTATTGGCCACCTTTCTTCTGATGCAGCCCAGGACACAATTGGCTTTCTGGGCTGCACTTGTACATTGCTGGATCATGTCCAGCTTTTCTCAACCAGCACCCCCAAGTCTTTCTCCTCAGGGCTGCTCTCAATCCTT
>VYZX01002500.1:0-13579 GCA_013401335.1 Brachypteracias leptosomus | reverse complement strand
CCTATTCCTTTCCCAAACCCCTTTATCCTGCTGTATTTGAAAAAAAAAAAAGATAGGAAATGTCTATAACTTGAGATACAGTAAAACGTGTAAGGAAAGTAAAGTCACAAGAAAAGCCATCAATAGATAGTTTTATTATAATTATTATTAATAATTATAATTATTATTATTTTATTTTAGAAGATCAGTGAGGGAATCTGTGGAACATTATCAAAGGAGGAAAATAGAGAGAATCTAGCTTTGGACATTTCTTTTGAATGGTTACAAGAGGGGAAAACCTGCAGGAATTGAAAAATGATGTTCACCTTAAAATCTGTTTTTCTTTAAAAAAAAGGAGTTACGATTTCATAGCAGTGGCACTCATAAATAGATAATACTGATGACATGCACACCATTGGAGTCATGGATATTCTTTAGTTTTCTAATGTTTTACCTGGATGGTATTTTCACATTTTTTCTCACACTGTTCAATGCCAAATTGTTTAGACAGTCAGTATACACGTCCCTTGTTCACTTTTATTAGGATACATGTTTTGCAATGATGTCTCTAACTGGCATTTTAAGACTTTTACGAAGATCCCCACAAAATTTTCTCATAAGTATGCTGTAAAGCAGAATTTTCTTTTAAAAAGGGATAGGCATTAAATTATTATTGTTCCTTGAAGTGCAACAGGTCAATTGTCATTTAAAATAAATCTGGAACTATAGGATGTGAGCAGTCATGAGATCGGACAGGACCTGTTCATTTAAAGAGGCTGTGCATATACTAATTCCCACCAGATCCCCAGCGAGCAAGATCATAGAAAACTGGCTTCTGAATAACATTGTCAACTTTTAACTCCATTGAAGGGTGCGATAAGTCAGCAACAGAAGTCTTTGAAACAGCTGGAAAGTGCTAGGATTTAAAAGAATTGCATTCATGCACAAGCATGAAAAAAATATCTTACCTGTCTCTCCACTTTGAGTCTTAATCCTTTAAATCCTTTTTCCTTTTCTTCTTTCCTTTCTTGGGCTCTGAACAAAGACAAAAACAAAATCTGGAGAAATGTGACAATTGCTTTGGAGACATTTGCTGCTTTGGCTAACAACTACTAATAATCTGTAAAGTATTTTCAGGTAACTTGGAATGAAGGAACAGGAATTAGAATACCTAAACTATCAATTAAATGTTAATCTAACAGAGGCACAAGTACACCCCATTGTCCCTATCTGTTACTAGCCACTTTGGTAAGGCTAACGTTTACCCGCCATGAAAGATTATGAGTTTAATTTTTACACTTTCCTCATAGTTGCAAAGAGCATAAGAACCTCATAGATTATTTTACACAAAAGGCAGGTTTGGACCCCCACTGTTGTGTGGTATACACTCAAAGTAGAATAAAGACCTGTCACGGTTGGGACAGACAAATCAACAACAAATCTTAGCAAAAGCAAGCAAGTAAAAGCAGAAGCCTTTATTGTTCTCCTTCTCAGAAAATTTATACTTTCTTTTCTCCTTGTTTTCCCCAGGTGTGTCTTTTCCCCATTGGTCCAAAGTTGTTATTCTTCTTTGTCATTGGACAATATTTGCACAGTTCATCACAACTCAGCTTTTCTGCCACAAGGACACGTGCGCCTCAGTTTTCGGTCAACATCTCCTCAAACTTGTTTATCTTGCAGTTCTTGTTCTTGTTTATTCTCTCAAGGGTAGACTGGAATCTTCTCAAAGTCAAAGTCACCCTGTCCAAGGACCTCAGTCCAGCTGAGGTCCCCCACAAAGATCTACCTCCCATAAACCAATATTTTGTAGACTTTAAAATGAAGAATACATCCAGGAACTGCAAACCCTGTGAGTAGTAAATATCTCATTTCTATTAAAACCAATTGCATGCTGTGTACAGGATCTTATTTCCTAAGTTCAGACTCCTGGGGCTCTGTTCTGCCAGCGAGTGAGCAGCACTGGCTCCCGGGGTCCTGTCGGATTCTTGGGCTCTTTCTTTAAGCATCTAATGAGCTAAAAAAAATATGCAGAAAGGTAGAATAATAATTTCAATATAATTGCAACACTACTTAATTTTCTTTAAATCTCTGCTTTGATCTAAGCAGCAACAGCAGGCAAATCATCTGCATCTAGCTCTCCAGTAGCGTCCCATACTTTTGTGGTTATTTACTTACTCCTTAATTTTTCATTGCCAATTATTGTTTTCTCTGAGACTCCAGATGGGTTTCTCTGTAGCAGCATGGCCATTAGAAAGCATGAGAAACTAGGCATGAGACCCTTGTTCTCTGGTTGCTGCTTACAAAAATCATTGTAACCTCTGCCTTCAGACTGGAGCCTCAAGCCTCCTGCTTTGTGCTGCAATTCTCATTTTGCCTCCTGCTCAATCTCTGACTTTTAAAGTTTATCAGCTGTACTTTCTTTGATTGTGAGAGCCTTCTTCACTGCAGATTTTTTTGTCTTCTATGGAGAGGTCTTAGAGAGCAGAGAAATAGTAAAAGGTCTTGCAGAGCCCTCTTTCTAGTCTACTCCAATCAGATGATGGTGTCTGTTGTTCACTGGGCCTCCTTGATCCACCACTTTCACCTTGCGTATCTGTCTAGAGGGCAGTGAGGAGTGAAGAGCCAATTCAAGTGGTATCAATTTGCTGAAACAGCCAGACAAGACAAAGTCATATCTTCTGAAAATTTTCCTTATCATTTCCTTGCCAACAGATGACCTACATTTATAAAGAGTTAAGATACTAGCAATACCTTTGACCTCTCATTCTGAGGTCTGGAGTTCTGAGGGTTTGTTTTTAACTTTATTGCTTGTGCCATTTGAAAGCATGTGAGGTAGGTATTCTGTGAATCTTTCTGGTTTGAACCAGAGAGGACTCCAACTATTATGCAACATTGGATTCTGCTGACTCAGATCATCCAATGTCATGCTCTTGTTTCTGTGTTGTGGTTTAGCCCTAGCTGGCAACTAAGCAACACGGAGCTGCTTGCACACTCCGCCCAAGAAGGATGAAGGAGAGAATCAGAAGAGTAAAAGTGAGAAAACTTGTGGGTTTAAATACAGACAGTTTAATAGGTAAAGCAAAAGTTGCCCATGCAAGCAACACAAAATAAGGAATTCACTCACTACTCCCCATCAGCAACCAGGTGTTCAGCCATCTCCAAGAAAGCAGGACTCCATTACATGTAGTAATTACTTGGGAAGACAAAATGTTGAAACTCCAAACGCCCCACCCCACCCCTTCTTTTTTCTTCCCCTAGCTTTGTATGCTGAGCATGATGTCCTATGCTATGGAATATCTCTTTGGTCAGCTTGGGTCAGCTGTCCCCACTGTGTTCCCTCCAAACTTATGCACCTTCAGCCTGCTTGCTGCTGGGGTGGTGTAAGAAGCAGAAAATCCTTGACTGTGTGTAAGCACTGTTTAGCAATAACAAAAATATCTCTGTATTATCAACCTGTTTTCAGCACAAATCCAAAACATAGCCCATAGTAGCTACTATGAAGAAAATTAAATCTATCCCAAACAAAACCAATGCACTTGTAACCCTGGCTTTCTCCTGTTCTGTGTCACTGTCTTTGGAGGAAAAGGAAAACAAGCTGAAGTGGGGAATTGCAAGGAAGACTGAAAGAGTTGAAGTGTACAAGGAAAGACTCAAAGAAAAAGCAAGGCATAGGAATGTGTATTTAGGGATAAAGAAAAGGGATATGACTCTTCAAAGAGTGCAAGCCATGTTCTTCTGCCTACCAGTAAAAGAAATATGCAGTAGCTAATATTCTGGTTTGCCATAATAGATTCATGTTGTAAAGATTTGTGTCATGACAGCCATAAATGTCCTCCAATGTGTCTTCTGCTGTGCAGACAAGCATCTCTGTCCTACTGCAACATTAATCAAGCACCAGGAAACAACTATCTTATAACAATGTTCCTGTGGATTTGCTTTATTTTATAATTAGCTGTGATTTTTTTTTCCTTGAGCTGACAGGGTTGTACTGAATTTTCTCTGTTTATATTTATTTTAGATTTGCTTTTTCGTTTTGTTCTTCTGAGCAAGAAAAAGCAAAAACGTAAGAGAAAGCAAATGACTTTTTAGCTGAACTTTCAAACAAAATTATATCAGTATAATTATTGTTTGCAGTTAACGTCTACAACCTGTAAACTTGTAGTTTGTGTGCTTGGCATTGGAAGCAGAGAACAAAATGGGCTGGGTTCTAGACAGTTTTTAATATGCAGTGCCTCAGCTCTCAAGTGAACTGAAGAATGTAAGTCATCAGAATTGACAACATGTCTGTGAGAAAGGTTTTTCCTGCTTCTACAAGCATTTTCAAACTCAGGTCCTCCATAAAGCAGAGTATCTAAGCAGGAAAACCTCTTCTGACCCATCTGAAATTGATGGTTCTTCAGTTTTTCTCCTTGCCATGTTCTCCAAGTTGTTTCCCATCCTGCTGTTATTCTCTGCCTGGTCTTTTCAGCATATCCTAGAGGGGGCTGCCACACTGCTGGCCTGTCTGCAGCGGTCAGCTGATAATCTGGGTACTGAGCCAGTCCATCAGCATCGTCAGACTCTTGCTCTTTCCTCTGACACACACCTCACACGTACACCTGCACACAGAGGTGCAGTATTCATCCCTGGATAGCTTCTAGTGGCCCGTTTTAGAACCATTTCAGGAATGGAAGGGTGTAAGTCAAAGCACAGTGACTTCATCATTCAAAATTTACACAGATAAACTGCTCCTTATAAACTAGTGATCGTGCCTAGAAGTTTGTGCAGTCTGCATGAGAAAACATACACTGACACTACGTGGGGGTCCAACAGTACTTCCTAACTAACAAATGGGACAAATACCGTAAAAAGTGTGAAAGGGATTGCCATTGCTACAACTCTGTCCCATGCTCAGGGCTCCTTGCTGTCAGTGAGGAATGTTGTTTCTTACATGCATGCCACTAAATGTCCTGGTTGTGTTTAAATATTTCTGCCCATATAATTCAATATGCAGACTTGATCGCACTAAAACCAGTGATGGTTTTATTTGCAGATTACTAGTTGTTGTGGTTGTAAATCAATTGTTATGCAAATGCCTAGTTCATCTTTTTTATGAAAGCAGCTACTTTTTCATTAATCTCTGGGGCTGGAATTTGAAGATGAGGCATTCTTTACAAAGAAGCTTAGAACTGGAAATACTTAGGTAGGGTATAGCAAGCATATAAAGCCTGATCCTATGCTGTTCAGTGGGTTTTCAGAAGAGTTCAGTATCTCGTATACAGGCTCTTGAGGACATGTGTCAGGTCAATACAAAATAAAAACTATGCAAACACAAGTGACCACTTCTTAAAAAATCCACTTTCTGCAGCAGCACTCTAATGCCAATGAATACATCTTTCAAAATCCTCTGGTTCAGGAACCAATGCATGTCATTAGTTACATACGTACCTCATATCTTTGGCTCAGGATGTTTTTGTGGAATATGGCTTATTGTGTTCCCTGAAACTGTATTACTTGCTTCAGTCATGATACACAGGAAGGAAGTAGGATAAATCACAGCAACTGATGACACACACACATGTTGAGGGAGCATGTATTCACGTGCTTTCAAAAAAAAACTTGAAAAGTTTTCAGTCATACAAGGCACTTCAAAAATCTTGTGAGGTAGAAGCCAGTAACTATGTCTAATGCTGAAAAATCTGGCACTATTTATTCCAAGATGTATTGTTTTATGGCTGCCAAGTAGATGCAACTAAATCCTTTCTATATTGCTCTACCTACTGTGTCTTCTTCATGAGACTAATGAGATCAAGAACAGGTCAGACAACATTACTAGAACTGCTGTTTTCAGTTGATTGACATAGAGTCTTATGCCTTGTTCTTACTGGGCATCAAGAAATTATTCTCGGACATTCAATCAATCATCCATGTCCCTGAAACACAGATTCAATGAGAACCACTGTTTGGAAAATGCTCATTGTAATGGAAACAGACATTTTAAGAGATGAGAAATTAAAGTATTAAAATTTTGTGTAATTTTTTTTTAAACTCAAATATATGCTGTTTAATTAAACTCATAATTCTTTCTCCCCAATGAAACTTCACTTTAATTGTTTTCCCTTCTGGCAATAAGTTTGAACAATGTGTAAGATTTTTTCATGTGTAGTGCAGGAGCATATAAACTGGGGAAATGCTAAACTCTCTGTCTGTGCAGGTCCAGCCCAGTATTTTGCAGAACAGTGGCAATACAGTCTATAAGTTACATGGTGATGCTGTAGTAAAACATTTAGGCTTAGTGTTTCCCAGAAGAATAAAAGAAAACATACAATGAGCAGAAGAAAAATATAGGTAGAAAAGGGATATCTTTTTCCTCAAGTACTGAATCTCAGCTGCAGAGTTTGACTCTGCCCTGGCCAAAACCCACCCCATTCTTACTGGAATCACTGGGCTATTTGTCAGGCCAGAGTGAGCTGCTATTTTTTATTATGCAGTCATAATTCCCTTTTAGCTGATTTTAAAACCTTAAAATGCAGAGGGGAGCCTTAACTGTGTTCTATGTCTCCCACAACTCAAGTGGTGGAGCTACTGCTGTAACAATGCTTCAGGAGAGCATTAATAGCCAAGGCTGAGAAAAATTTATGCGGTAACTTAACCAGTGTTTTATCAAATACTGTCCTGAGACAGTTGCACCAGCTTCCTGAAGGGAGCTCAGGGTATCCCTTCAACAGCAAAAAATGTATCTTGATGTTATACATGTTTTTTATTTTATCCCACCCTACAAAATTGTCGTAGAGGGTGGCATGGTGGATTTTGCCTTCCCAGGTATCAGATAAAGATAATCAAACCTCCTGTTTAATTAAAGTAGCCTTAGCTTCTTCAAGATTACTTCATCCACAAAGGACATTACATCTGGATATATGCTTAAAATAATTCCCTTTATTTACCACCAAGCCAAATAGGCAGAGAGTGGTTTGGTGGTCATTGACCAGAATACTGACACTTCTAGAGAATCTTCATGTGATTTTAAGCATACCATGCACTTCACTTGCCTTTATCTCATATTGTCACATGTGAATGTGGAAAAGAAAGGATACTTCTAAATCACATGTTGGTAACCATGCTAATGAATGGGCATATCTATAAATTGCAAAATCTCAGTTCAATGTGACTCACACTGAAGAAACTGGCTACTTTTATAGTTGGTCAGACACCCGGCACAGTGACAATAAAATGTGCATTATATTAATCAGGTGAGCCTCATTTGTACGTGGCATCTTTTTTACAGAGGTGGATGTTTCTTTGGGAGGGCTGCCCCTAACAGCGGGACAGTGGGATTAATGGTGTACAGCTTGCTTCTCAGCCTTCCTTTTAAAAACTCCAAGAAAAGACTGCCTGTCAGTTAATGGAAACAAACCTCTGTTGGACAGAAAGTCTTCAGAAATGTAAAGCTTAATGATTATAGATGACACTATAAAAAACATATTAAAGACACATAAAAATCCCAGTGTTATAGCCTCTGCTGCTAAGTGATACTACAAAACTACAAAATTTACACCTTACCCATTGCTGTTGCACAGCATTTCTAAGTAGTTTTTCCTCTGCACAAAACAGAGGTTTTTAGGTAGCCTGTATCTTTCTGAATGTCCAGTTACATATAGGCTTTAGAGAGTCAAGCCTTTGATGCACTTCACATGGACAAGGAAATATAAATTATAGTATACTCTACTAGGCATATAGTGCTGTATTGCTGTGTCAATATGTAAGTTATTTCATATGCAGCTTCTTTCAGCTTACCCACATTAGCTTTTCAACTGATGATGACATCGCAGGAAGTTACTGATGAGCTGACAGTATTTCATGATGAGTGACACGTCGTTTTCTCTCTCCATGTAGTGAAGCTCTGTGCTCATAAGAAGTCAAAGCCTCCTCACAATTCAGAGAACATATAATGCAGACCTGCATTACAAACATGTCTGTTCTGCTTTATCTTTTACTCTGAACTTTAACAGAAGAATACATGTCCATACATGTGGAATCCATACAAACCAGAAGAGGAGAGGAAAGAAGACAGAAGTAACATATAGCAGGGAAACATAAATTTTTACATATAAATAATGCCATAAAACCACAGTAAGCAATTAGCATTGCTTAAGTAATCTGTTTCGTAGTCTTTCATAATGTAGATAACAGTTCTTTCTTACTACATCAAAGTTTTTTGCAGAAGAATGACTTTTAACCAGTAGTCCTGTTATACTCCGCTGAACAAAGACATACTCCAGCAAAAGATTATTTCTTGTCAACTCAATGCTGTTGTACAGGCAAATAAAATTACAAATCTGAGTGGTCAGAACAATTGTTAATGTCAAAGATACATAACAGCAAATTTTATATATCAGGCCTCAAATAAAAGAAAGAAGATAAAACTAAAAACTGCATTAAGGTAGCTCCATAGAAGTCTTTATAAATTAAATGGAGAACAGATTATGCAGTGCATCATGAAGAAGTAGCTTTTGGAAGCAAGTATGAATGAAACACAATATATATTTCAGTGGATATACTGCTTTAATAAAGCAAGTGTTACCTGGTGACAGATAAATTATAATGAAGGTTCCAAGAAGGCTTTTTAAAGATATATCAAGATGGTTTTGTTATAGCTAGATGTTGCAAAAATTAAGGCCAGACTGTCATAGACTGACATATGAAGAAGTTACAAAGACATTGTGAGAAGCTCTCAGAGAATCTGACATACAAAAATGATGAGATAATAAACTTCTCTTGCACAGACAAAGGAAGCCCTTTCATTCTCTTAAATTTATCATAATTATTTTATGCTTTGGGGTTAAGATATGCATGATGCAAAAAGATACCTGACAACCGTAGATTTTCATGAGAACTCATCTAGTAAATGATCTTTGAGGTTAAAGTTCTGAATTATATGAGGGTGCAGGAGTCAGTCTAATATGCCTTTCCCATGAAAAAAATGTTGGCACAGCAGGCTTTGAAACATTGAATATGTGAATAAATGATGTTCTAAATGATCTGTTCTTGAAATTCATTTAAAGAGCAATTGTTCCCTTATTTACTGACAAAGTTACTGGAAATCTCTCTTATGAGTAAAGGCTGAGAGCCCTGGGGATGTTTAGCTTGGAGAAGAGAAGGCTGAGAGGGAATCCAGTCAATGTTTATAAATATCTGAAGGGTGGGTGTCAGGAAGATGGGACTAGTCTTTTCAGTGATGCACAGTCATAGGACAAAGGGCAATGGGCATAAACTTGAACACAGGAAGTTCCACCTCAACGTAAGGAGAAGCTTCTTTACTGTGAGAGTGACAGAGCACCGGAACAGGCTGCCCAGAGAGGTTGTGGAGTCTCCTTCTGTGGAGACTTTCAAAACCCACCTGGACATGTTCCTGTGTAACCTGCCCTAGGTGAACCTACTTTGGCAGGGGGATTGGACTGAATGATCTCCAGAGGTCCCTTCTAGCCTCTGCTATTCTGTGATTCTGCGATTCTATGAAATCAGAAGCACGATAGTATCAAATCATTTGGCTTCTGACTCTGAGCAACTCCAGCCAACCAAGTCCTGGGTGCTTACCCATGCAGCATTATCTGTTCTCCTCTCAACATGTCATTTAATACATTTTGATAATATATATTGACCAGTTTAATCAAAACAGACTGTGCATGGAGTTGAGGGGCAGATATTAAGTTCTTGTATGACTGGGGGGTTTAGTTTTTCCTGTTTAAAGCTGGTGAGGTTTATTTGTGTGAGTTCTTTATCTTCCATTGCTCTGAAATTTGTCTACCGCAGTAATTGATTTGATTGGAGAATCACATCATTCTTACTTGAAGGAAAGGCTTAATGCTTTTAGCCAAGATAGTTTTCCTCAGTTCCTCAGTATTTTTCACACATAGTGCCGTGGTCATCTTCATCTTTGATTGCTGCATGTAATGCTCTTGTTTTTTAAATTTAGATTCTATGAGCACACACTGAATTACATTATAAAACAAATTATAATCCAGACCAAATGTCATACAAAGTAAAATTTTGCTCCAACTTTCATCTGTTTTAGTTTCTAAAAAACCTTCCTGAGTTCACTTTCATTATTCCTGATTTCTTCCATGAATGAGAGATGGATTAGGGTCCTTCAGGTTTTATTGTCTAACCACATGCCTGGCTCAGTGCAAGCTACTCATATATTTACCAGCCGCAATTGTTATTTAAACGTTTTTTAAAAGAGCGTTTTCTGTGAAGATTAAATTCACATATGGATCTGAATTTTGAGTTGCCAGCCTTCATGAATTCAAACTGGAAGGTCAGTAGATCCCAGCAGATGTAAACACAGGAAATAGACATTATTTCATTTTTTCACCTGTTTCTCTGATATAATATTTTCTGCCTAGATGGAAAGGAGAATACTATCTGTCTTGTTTCACAGCTTCCTGTATTTCTACCATTCTGAACTGTTTAATCCATCAAGTAGAAACTGCTGCTCTTTGCAGAGCAAGCTGCAGTGCTGAGAAATTTAATACGGAACACGATAGCCTCCTAGTTATTAGCATTATAATTTCTTCCAGTATTTTACCAGTTGCTTATAAATACATTTTTGTTACAACATAATAGTGCATTCATGGTCATGATTGTATACAGGTAGGAGTTGTTCACATTTCTCAAGTATTTGCAAGAAGCATAAACAAAAACCATATGTTTCAAATATTTCACTGAATACCTTTTTCCCCTTCTGTGCATGTGTTGCAGCCATTTGAGCCCTGTGTTGTTTCGAAATCCTACCACTTACACTCATGCTTTATGACATATTCTCTATCTTTCTGTATTTTTAAATTTGTGCTCTAAATCTAAATTTTTTTTCCTCAACACTGACCCTCAATTCTTCTCCATCTCTGTGACTGTCACAAGAACAATATCAATTCCAGCTTTTAAATAGATCATTAGGTATTCTTGTGCTATAATTCTTGCTGTGTGTCTGCATTGTTAATCTTATTAACTTGGTCAGCTTGAGGCAAGTACTCTGTGCCTCTTGCATGGAGAATCCTGTTGTGACTGAGTGGGTGTTCCATCCATGTGGCACCTCCACTATTATTTTGATATTCAAAACTCTCTTGCTAAGAAAGAAGGGTTTCTCCGCTGCTTAAATAGCTTGCTGGCTCAAAATTTCAAAGTATGCTTTGTGCTGTCCAGGCATTCTCATTAATTACTAGCACAAGAGATGGGCCAAAACCCAAAAACTTTGAATCCAACTCCTCTCTTTACTCCACACCCCTCTTCTTTTGGAAACTTTGGAAAGCTGAATACAGATGCAGAGCTGAGTGTTGCAAATTGGCCAAAGCCCAGTCCCACCTCCCCCACCTTAGGGGTTTTCCAAATCCTAATCCAAAATGTACTCCCTAGTCTTCTTTTCTTTGTTTCTTTGTAAGTTTCTTAAAACTTGCATATTCTCTTATTGATGATACTTGGCCAATTTTACTTGATTAATTTTAGGTTTGCTCATAATGGTCTAAGCCTGCCTGTAGAATCTGAATTTTGATAAGAAGAAAAGGAAACTGGAATCAAATCCTATTTGCTTTACAAAAGCTAAAAGCCATGTAAAGATCTATCTATGCTCTACTGCCATAAAAGGAAAATAAGACAAAAGGCTCGCAAATTAAAGACCCAAAGAGGTTTAAAAGTGTGTGAAGTTTTTGGTTTGGTTTGGTTCTTTTTTCCAGTAAAGTAATTTATAACTCATAAAGCTCCAACTGACTTCCAGATGAGGTGGTTTACAAAAATATAGGGTTTATTCCTGCAATATTGAAAAGCAATATCATCAACTTCAAGAGCTGCTTTGTAATATCTCTAAAATTACAAACTTGATAGCTTGAATGATGAGACTTTCAACAATTGCATACAAACCTGTTTGCCTCTGTTACTGGTATCTGAGACTTTAAAGATCATAATTTTTGCTTATTTTTTGCCAACAGTAAGCCTAGAAACTTCTATGAAATATGAAACTCAGAAATTGATATGACATCAGAAGCTGGACCTGTGAGTTAGAAATCCAGTAATTACTATGAAATCAGGTATAGATTTGCAAGAGTTGTCAGCATATAACAGGTCTTTTACTTGCTAGAAGTTCATTGCAAGATCTGGCTGTGTTCTGTAAGCTAATGGAAGTGCTCTGCATTTAATGTCAATTTACTGACATGCTGCTCACAGTGTATTTCTTATTGCTTGCTATACATAGTTAAATGAGACTTAGTTTAATATGATTTCTCATGGAACTAACCAACATATTGGTCCATGAAGCTAAGGCTACTAGTCTGCATCTTCAGAGATCTTGTACAATTCTGCATTGTCAGTGACTTCATGTAAAATCATAGGCAAGTAAGTTAATCTCCCTGTACCTACAGTGCCTTGTTTGTAAAACATAAAAACAGTATTTCCTGTATTTTCAGGGAATCACAGAATTGCCTAGACTGGAAAAGACTTTTAAGATCATTGACTCCAGTCATTAACCTAACACTGACAAGTCCTCAATTAAACCATATCCCTAAGCTCTACATCTACACGACTCTTAAGTACCTGCAGGGATGAAGAATCCACCACTGCTCTGGGAAACCCTTTCCAATGCCTGATAACCCTTTCAGTAAAGAAATTATTCCTGATATCCAATCTAAACTTCCCTTGGCAGAGAGTGATAAGGTCTCCCCTGAGCCTCTTTTTCTCTAGGCTAAGCAACCACATTTCCCTCAGACACTCCTCCTATGACATGTTCTCTACACCCTTCACCAGCTATAAGTAATAAGCCCTTCTTTGGACACACTCTAGTAACTCAATGTCCTTCTTGTTGTGAGGGGCCCAAAATCAACCACAGTACTCGAGATATGGCCTCACCAATGCCGAATACAGGGGTAAAATCAGTTCCCTAGTCCTGTTGGCCACACTATTCCTGATACAAGCCAGGATGCTGTTTGCCTTCTTGGTCACCTGGGCATGCTACTGGCTCAGGTTCAGTTGGCTGTCAGTCAACACTCCCACATCCCCCTCTTCTGAGCAGCTTTCCAGCCACTCCTCACCAAGCCTGCAGCATTGCCAGGGGTTGATGTGGCCAAAGTGCAAAACCTGGCATTTGGCCCTATTGAAATTCATACAGTTGGAATTGGGCCGTTGAGATAGTCTGTCTAGATCCCTCTGCAGAGCCTCCCTACCCTCAGGCAGATTGGTGTCATCTGCAAACTTACTAAGGGTGCACTTGATCCCCTTGTCCATCAGATCATTGATAAATATGTCAAACAGGACTGGTCCCAGTACTGATTCCTGGGAAACACCACTTGTGAGCGGCCACAAACTGGAACTAACTTCATTTACTACCATTCTTTGGGCTTGACTGTCCAGGTAGTTTTTTACCCAGCAAAGCGTATGCCCATCCTAGCCATAAGCAGCCAGTTTATCCAGGAGAATGCTGTATGTAACACTGTGAAAGGCTTTACTGAAGTCCAAATAGACAACANGCTTTACTGAAGTCCAAATAGACAACATCCACATCCTCCTCCACTAAGCAGGTCACCATGTTGTAGAAGGAGATCAGGTCAGCCAGGACACGCCTTTCATAAACCCATGCTGA
>VYZX01002499.1:316760-336212 GCA_013401335.1 Brachypteracias leptosomus | reverse complement strand
AAAAAAAAAAAAAAAAAAAGAAAAAATTCTTTAAAGTAGCCACTAGAACCAGTATCAACAGTCCTCCCACTCATCAAAACAGGTATTCCACTACAAGTCTTACTATTTCTGGAGACAAACAAAAATCTTTTAACACACAGGATTAAAAAAAAAAAGTTTGAGACCAACCTTTCCTCTTGTAGACACTAATACAGAATGCCACTTACAGAACCATAGAGCAGGGATGCTAAGTGACTGCGGAATATCACTAGAAGCTAATTAATTATTCTCTTTTAATATTCAGTATTAAAAGATTTTGCAGAGAAGCATACTGTAGGAAAATAAATTAACTTTTGCAATAAGAGCTGCTACAAAGAGCACAGAGCCTACACTGTATCACAGTTGCAGTACTTAATTTCTTTTCTGGATTCTTGAAAGAAAGCACAGTACACAATATCTGATATTAACAGACACAAAGGGATAAAAAAGCTCATCTAATTTTAAATAAGTAACTTAAATAATATTCATGAAAATAAACCTATTTCCTTCTTGAATACACGAACACTCACAAAGAAGAGATTTTTATCTGTTTCAAAAAAGCTGTATAAAAAGATTTTTCCCTTGATAAGGTTTTATACCAACTCTGAAAATCTTAACTTCCCACCATCATTACCAAAAATGCATTTAGTAAAGAAAAACAAATTTTCTATTTTCATAAGCATTTGTTGATTCATAGGCTTTGAACTTAACCCTACTGAATTTAGACTTTGGCATCATCATTCACAAATACCTCTCACTCTTTTTAAAGAACTTTATTTTAAAAATAGTTTTAATTCATTAGACCATACTTTATAAGTTACCAATAGGACGGACCTGAACTCAAGCATCAGACATTTGTTGCACTTTCAAGTTTTGTAACAACATGACTTTTCAAAGTAAAATTGTACATTTAGATTCACAGTTTAATTTGTTGAAATTTAATAACATTGAAAAACACTGGAATTTGAGTGGAAAGGGATACATGTTAAGCACACAAATACTGAAAAAGGTCATAAACCCAAATGCACTTGAAAATGGAATGCAGCTAATTAATCAGACTGTAGTTTAGTAATTTCACATTTAATCTAGTTAGCACCGTAGTGAACTCAACCACTGAATGTGAGAAATAGTGCATGTAGTGTGACAGCTCAACAGGTACTCTACCATTTCTTAAGGAGATTGCGTTTTCTTGAGCATTATGTGCCATATTTTTGAAAACTGGTAGTATTTTAGAAGTCTTCTCAAATGTGTAAATAAACAATGGCTACTGTTAAAGTCTAAACAAAGAAATACTTTCTCTCTACTGTTTGTAAGTTGAATTTTTTAAAAGCAATCATTCATAAGGATTGCATCAACATCAGTTAGCAGAGGAAGATCAAACTTTATTGAAACTGCTTGCATACAAAATATATTGCACTATAACCAAACAAATGTCAACATAAAATCCAATCTGTTGTAGCTAATATGTACAGAGAATATTGCCCAAGAGCAGTTACATTACAAGGTCAGTCTACCTTGGTTAATTATCTACAGTATTTTAAACCAAACAGCTTACAGATGATGTGTGCAAGGTACCAATTTCTGTTTTCAAATACTATACATTCCCAAAATAAATAACTAGAAATCAACATTAATGTTTGGCAATACTTTTTAAGACATTTTTATATTTGTTAAATCATGTGCAGTTCGTTGCCATTTTTAGTATGCTCACCTGTATGCAAGGAAAAAAAAAGAATGAAAAAAGCAAAGAAACAAAACTCACAAAATACATCAGAGGCAAGGTCAAGTTTGTACAATTCTGTACATAAACAGTGGCTCTCCTTCTGGAGTAATCTGAATAAAAATGGATTAAAATAAAGATCCTTATACAGTTTTGCCCAGTAAAGTTCAATGTGTGGTCAGAAATAAAAGAAAGCACAGCTTCTCCCACCACTTCCCACCCTTCCTTAGCGTACCACTGTACTTCGGATCAAATTCTGCGACACCTTCAAACTGGCTGGCAAGGCAGACCTTGTACCTCAAAGCATGATGAATTTTTGTTCTACCTCCAATATCTCCAACTACTGCATCTGCACATTCCAGGGCATTATGCATGGTGATTTTCTTCCTACCTCTCCTGAGATAGCCCCCGAATTAAAATAAGCAATTCAAAAAATTTTGGAAGGATGAAGAACGTCAGCGCTTTAACTGGTCGTCTGGCCAAACAGCAGGCACACGTTGCTAGCTTGTGAACACGTTACACTTGTTCCCTCAGTAACAATGAGTTTTTTCATTTTCCACAATGGAAAGGATTTTTTTAATTTTTTTTTTTTAAAAAAAGCTTCTGTACTGCCTACAAAGAAAAAAATTACACCCCTTTTTCAATAACACTATTTGCCAAATCTTCAGTGCAAAATAAATTTCCTATTCTTATAACTGCCTAACTCAATGTTTATGTAAGGAAAAAATTATGGAAAGCATGCACTTGTCTATAAAGTACTAACGTCTGACAAGGATTGCTACATATATTTTACATTTAGTGTTACCAACTCATCTTCCCTGATTTCTGCATCCAAATATAATATTCCTACCTGCCAAGATATAAAAAAGGCACAGATCATACAACTTTTTTGCTAATGAAAATGACAATTGTTACATCACACATATTTCAGGGTCCACTAAAATATTGAAAAAGGTGGACCAGAATGTGACACAGGACATAAAACGACATAGCATTTCATGAAGAACTTTTAAGTTAGATTGAAAACAGAAGCCAATTTGATTACTGCAAACACTATTTATTCTGAAAATTGAAATTGAGCAGTGAATTTGACCCGATGTGTTAAAATGGTACAACTGAACAGAAAGTTTACCAATGCACAGCTCAGTAATTTTAAAACAAACAAAAAAAAGAATCTTTCATTGTTTGAACTGCAATATGTACTTGAAAGCGATTTCCGGAAATTCAGGTATTTTTATGCAAATATTTGAATAACTTCTTATTCTGAAAACAACTGCATACTGTTGATGTTAAAAAAGGCTAACAGAGAACATATGTTCATTTCATGCCCTGCGCCGTCTTGCCTACTATTTGTCTTTGGCCTAACAAGTTTCTCTAACATGGAATAGGAATTACTGGAACAGTATAGGAAACGTGACTTCAGAGCTATGCAGTTTAGGGCACTCCGTTCACCAGCGGCTGTTGACCATCTGCGCTCTCCGTTTTCTCCTTCTTCTGGTTCCGCTCCTTCCCCGAGCGCAGCCGACTACCTTCACTGGAGGTATTCTGTAATGTTTTAGTGTGGACACTCCTTTCATTATTGCAGTCAATTCTGATCTGGAACAAGTCAGAGTTATATAAAGCATTCTCTTCCTTTTGCCTACCCCTTTGGCATTCGCTGCCTTGACAGCCTGGGAGGAGCACTACTTACTAATTAGATACAAATAGTACTGTACCGTTTAATAGTACCATTAAATGTATCCAGCTGAAATGGAGAGTGCAGGAATTCTTTTCTGTCCAAAAATGCCACATCCTTGTAACCTAAAAAAAATCTCAGAATAACCCCCTCCTGTCTAACCTATCCTTGGAAGCGGAAAAAAAATTTTTCTAGAGTGTTTGTGCAAGATAAAGTTGAAGAATTAATAGCAAATGGAACTCAAACATCATTTCACTCCCAATAATTCAACTTTCTACTTCTATACCAATATTCTTCTGAAAAGAAAAAAATATAGAAAAGCTGCCATGTAATGATACTAACACTCAAAAAAAATTTACTCAGCCACCTTTTGAAACTGAAAAAAAGTTTCATTTAATCCACCAGAATGACTTCTGGGGGCTTTTTATGTTGTTATAAAAAGCTTCAAAAAAGTATTCTGAAAGCAAATTGCTTTATCCTTATGTAAAGGGAGTATGTCCTTATTCCTTGAAATATTACAAAATTTTTACAACTTGGTCAGTTGTAGAATATCACCTCATCCAAATCTCAGAGCAACAGAAAAAAAAAAAAAAAAATCATGACTTGTTAATAAGTATCTTAAGTTTCTCTTCCAACACCACAATTCTCCACTGTTGTGTGAGGGATAGAAAATGATGGTCCGTGTAGGGCCACGATGGAAGAATTACAAGCTGGACTCAGCTGTGAGATCCCCGTCGTGGCCCAACTATGGACCACAGGGTGGAATGTGTGAGGGATAGAATATTACAAGCTGGACTTTGCTGTGGGAAAGCGGCCTTGGGAGAGAGTTACAAACTAGATTTGGCCGTGACAAAAGGCTGTTTTGGACAACTCTGGGTTGTTGTGAACAACATGCAGGAATCTGGGAGCCGCTGTTAAGCGGATCATGCACCTGCAAACATCGTCTCTCACGTTGGCCATGGGTGAGACGATGTTTTGCCAGTATTTTTCCAGAATCTGCTGAGAGTATAAAGGTCTGACTCCAGGCTGAGACGGAGCAGTTGAGGGGGGCGATGGAGAGAGAGCACCGCATTATACAAGGGAAGCCTTGGCTCGCTCCGTACGATCCCTCATCTTCTTCTCTGCAATGATCTGGATCATCCTATTTCCTCTCTTCTTCAGCGGTCTTTCGCCAGGAACGGGGTTGGTAAGATTCTACTAAGGGGGTACACACAGCACACCTTGCTAGCACATCACTTGTGCACAGCCTGCTCTTAAAGGGACACACCCCAGCTTGCCACTGGGCATAGAGGTGACTTTTTCTTAAAGGGGAATATACCGTACTAACTATCACTTCTACAGGACTATAATAGAGCAATAAATATCACTGTTTTCTCACTAAGTCTCATGTCCTGGGTGAGTTAGTGCATATAAATCCCCTTAAACCTGGAACAACTGTCTACTTCAAACTTTCTACATTAATTACTGATTACAAAAAGTTGCGTGTCTATAAAAAAAAATCTGGGGGGTATGTTAATTGTTTGCATACCAGATGTGTATTCAGGTACTGTACCTTCAACTTCAGCACTCCCATTTGGAAAACTAACCATTTGGTCAATTGTTCTGATTTTTTCCCTCCTCCTTTCTTAAACAGGCTGTCTAAAACCAAACTAAGTCATCTCAATCTCCCATTGCAACCGTGACTCCTGGTAACACCACACAGAAGGTGGCAGCTCGCAGCCATTCATTATTTCTTCCTCCCAACATAACTCATCCTATGCAGTAAGAGATGGTAGAAGGTTTGCATGTTACCAGTTGAAGGAAGAACAGTTTTGTGCGGGGAGACTTAACATACTGAAAATATCAGCCTAATAACTTTACGCAACAAAACATATTTGAAAAATTGCAGAAATATCTTAATAAAAGGCTACACAATATTTAAGGTTATATAATATTTCAGTATATTACTCGAATAGCTTCTTCATGTGCATTTTTAACTTACTTTTTAGATTGCATAGCCTTCAATTGCAAATGTTTCATTTGGTAGTGAAGTTGGTTTCTGAAGTTTAATCTTTCTTACTCTGAAGATTCTGGCTATAATATAGTCTCTCTTTATATAAAGCATTAAGGATTCTCCTCCCTCAGGTATACAGGTGACAGATAATACACAACACAGCAAGAAACAAAAGCTAAAGACAAAAAGCTAGTAAGAACAAGGACTGAAATCAAACTGGTTAGTAAATCCTTGGGCATCCTGATCAGAGTTCTAACCAAATGGAGAGCTAAGCTAACATTACCAAGTTGCATCTTTACACAGGTTGATATATTGAGATCCCTGTGTATATGTTACAAAAAGACACAGGACTCCTGTAGATCCCATTAGTGAATTAGGGAATAAGGAACCACAAGGTCCCTGTGTCACTTGCAGCTTTGAAGACTAAAGTCAGTAATACCACACTTACACAATTGTCAATAGTGTAGACTTCTAATAAGAGAAAAATTACCTCAAGAGATCCGTCTGCTGTTCTCCCTTTTGCATCTCTTGAGTTACGCTGACGGTTTTCTGTTCGTGACTGTTCATCATTTCCTGTAAGAATCATTGATCAAGGAAGTTGTTCAATAAGGACATACGATGATCTTTAACTTAAAATTTATGCAAGTGTAATAGTGAATTATTTCAAAATTTTCTTGCTAAAAAACATTAAACAAATATTAACAACATATAACGGCAGTTCTTAAACTATGGGCCAATAATCACAGAAGAAAATGTTCTCAGGTGTTAATCGAAGTAGTCATTTTGTGAGATGTGTTTTTTCTTCAGTCAGTCTCTCTTAAACTGTGGTGGTTTTAAACACTGGTTTTGTCTAACAATAGGAAAGAAGTACACAGTCAACTTTAGTAAGGTTCACATTTTTTCTAATGACTTATGAGATTTGTAAATTCCACATTACCTCTATGGAAAAAAAAAAATTAAAAAAAATTCTTAAATTAAGCAGTATCTGTACTTGGAAAAAACATTTCAAGTAATAAGCAGAGCTGTAGATAAAAATATTTAAACAAATAAATATAATAAAATATCCTATTATAAAATATACATGTTTAACTTAAGTTCTCCCATCTTATTTTTGCCTGGTTGTTTCCATTGAACACAAATTACAACCTTCTATAAACCTGTTGCATGAAAATCAAATACAAGAAGGTGGGAATATGGACAGACGAGTAAGTAAGATTATAAAAGATTTTTCTATATCCATTGGTAAAATAGACCTTGATTCCTTGACCTCCATGTGTGATGGCACAGGCCACAAATTTGAGTCAAGATGCATAGTAGGAAAGCAAAAGACTGACAACGCTATCTCAATCGATTTATATATAGTGAAGAGAGGCTTTATATAATGTATGGAGAGACACTGGGATGGAATGCCACCATTCTGCAGATGACACCAAACTGTGGGAAGTGGTTTGATACACTAGAGGTCAGGGCTGCTAAACACAAGGCTGAAGGAATGGGTTGACAGAAAACACATCAGCTTTAAAGATGAATCCCAAGTCCCACAGCTTCAACAGAATAACCCCATGCTGGGGATAGACTGTATGCAGCAGCTCCACACAAAAGGAGCTCTCCTGGTGGACAACAATTTGAACCAGGCATGAGTGTGCTCTTGCAACAGTGACAGCTGAGTGAATAGGAGTTTGGCCAGGGGACAGGAGAAGAGATTATTTCCCTCCTCTCAACATTCAACACATCTGAAACAAAATACTCAAGACATTCACAACGTGGAGAGAGTCAGGGGAAGGCCACCAGAACACCCAGGAGGCTGGAGAAGATGACAAAACAAGTGGCTGACAGAAGCAAAATTGCTTAAGGATTCCAACAGTGACCTCTTTCTCAAAATTAAGTCTACATTTACCTTTGAATCCTCCACGGCCCCTCCCTCCTTGCCCTCTGCCGCCACCGCCACGTCTTCGCCCGTCCCCCCGGCGCAGGTAGTTGTCTCGGTCCTCTTCTGCTGGGGCTGCCGACCAGTCGCTAAGTTCATCTCTGTGATCAGATTCTGTTTCAGAAGCATTTGATGCTTCAGAATTAGTTCCTATCAAGAGGATAAAAAAAAAAATCCAAACATGCTAGTGTAGCTTAGCATGAAAATATTTAAAAATATATATTTAAAAATTTTCCTTTTTTGTGTGTTAATAAACAGTTCTGGGATTTTTTGCCTCCCAACCTCTATAACATACAGAAATGTGTATGATATACATTACTTCAGAAAGTCAAGACAGACATAAATAAAAGTTCTAAATGTCTGATACACTTAATTATTTAACCTTAAACACATTTCTAGTTACTTTTCCCATTTTTAAAACCAGAGGTTCTGAAAATAACCTGTCCTGTCTCCCCTCACCACCAAAACTCCTCTGTGGAAAGAAAAACCCCACTATCATGAAGCAGTCTGTAACGTACACTACAAAAGCAGAAAACAAAGTTAGAAAGCTAGAAATATATCAAATACAAAATAACTGGCCATTACAATTTTTCCAGTTAACACCAGCAAAAGCTGGTTCTCTTCTCCATTTTTTCCCCCCTTATAACCCTGTTATTAGCCAAGTGAGCTCACATCTTCTAAAAAAAGTGATTTAGCACAAAAACATTAATTTTGTATTATGTAGAGCATAAGCATAAGTCTTTACCAAGCTCCTACTATAGGCCTTTCAGTCAGGGCAAACACCAGCTGACCTGTGTTATGGATAATGAAGCAATGGAATGCTCTGTAGAAGCACTATCCTGAAAACTATTCATTTGAAAGAACAACACTTTTTTGGTGTAAATTCAGAG
This sequence comes from Brachypteracias leptosomus, assembly GCA_013401335.1. Taxonomy (NCBI): domain Eukaryota; kingdom Metazoa; phylum Chordata; class Aves; order Coraciiformes; family Brachypteraciidae; genus Brachypteracias; species Brachypteracias leptosomus. Next base: position 327,989 of record VYZX01002499.1, on the reverse strand, counting down.
TTTCTTGTAAAAACATAAAACTTCAATTTAATATGTGAAAAAAAGCTTTTCTGCAAATTGAGCTATTTCACTTAGGAATACTTATATTCACTTATGAATATTCACTTTTGAATATTTATATTAAGATAGCCTCTTACAGGCTCAAACGAAAATTGAGGCATTATAATTAGGAGTTCAAAATAGATAAAGTAACAATCCTTGCCCTAAAGAGTTGATAATGTAGAAGATGTAAGTGTACTGTAAGAGAAGGAACTGCATGGAAATAAGTTTAAAGTATAATAGATTCATATTTATATAAGCACTACATCGGGCATTGAGCAGCGTGCTGGAGTGGGTCCAGTGAAGGACAACCAAGCTGGTGAGAGGTCTGGAAAACATGGCTTATGAGGAGCGCCTGAGGGAACTGGGGTTGTTTAGCCTGGAGAAGAGGAGGCTGAGAGGAGACCTCATTGCACTCTACAACTACCTGAAAGGAGGTTGTAGCAAGGCTGGTGTTGGTCTCTTCTCCCAAATCACTGATGATAGGATGAGAGGAAATGGCCTCAAGTTGCACCAGGGGAGGTTTAGATTGGATATTAGAAAGAAGTTCTTTACTGAGAGAGTGGTCAGGCACTGGAAGAGGCTGTCCAGGGAAGTGGTGGAGTCACCATCCCTGGAGGTGTTTAAAAAAGGAGTAGATGTAGCTCTTGAGGCTATGGTCTAGTGGTTAGGGAGATGTTGGGTTGATGGTTGAACTTGATGATCCTGGAGGTCCTTTCCAACCATAGTGATTCCATGTTTACTTCAGAATATTCAAAAGGGTTTGCAACGATAGGACAAGGAGCAATGTTTTTAAGCTAGGAAAGGATAAATTTAGATTGGATATTAGAAAAAAAGGTCGTTAGTATGAGGGTGATATATCAGTGGAAGGGGCTGCCCAGAGAAGGTGGAGGAGGCCCCATCCCTGGAGTCATTCAAGGTCAGGCTTGATGGGGCTCTGAGCAGCCTGACCTAGGTAGAGATGTCCCTACTTGTGTAGGGAGGTTGGACAAGATGACCTCTAGAGGTCCCTTCCAGCCTAAAACATTCTATGATTCTATCTATCTATGATTTTCTACAGCATAAAGCTCTATATAATCTTCCAATATTCAATACTCAGTATTAACTGAATTTCTGTTTTAGCAGCTATTTCCAAGTCTAGTCCTTTTCAAGAAATCAGAAGACCAATAAGCCATGCTTAAAACAGTAAATGTACTTCTTGTTACCTACCTGAAGCATAGCCTGGACCACGTCTGCTGTGCCCTCTGTTTCTGTAAGGTCGACTTCCACGGCCAATTCCTGGACCATCATCAGTCATGTACCCTTTCTCCTTATCCGTACGATTTGGTGGTGGCCTAGAAGTAGCTCCAATCTGTCGAAGCTGCTCATCAATTTGCAATCTTTCCAAACGCAGCTGGTCCACTTCCTACACAAACAAGCACAGCAAGTCACATGTAACCACCATTTCATCATCTGAATGTACAGACATGCAGTTCTCACAAAAGAGCATGTAAGTGTTGCAACTAATAATCTCTTTAATACTTAAAAAGTACCTCAGCTTTAAAATGAATCTGTTTACAAAAAGAAACTTTCAACTGCTCAAATCTGTTTGTTGCCAATACAATTCTCCCCGTGGCACAGCTGGCAAGTTTAGGTTTAAAATAGATACATAAAGAAAAAGAACTTAGATTAACTGTTTCCAGGAGACACAGTTAATTATACTTCAGTATTAAATTTATGAGATCTTTACCCTTCTGGAAGTTAAACATTCTTTAAACAGGAAAGGTATCATTTCTTTAACGTTGAACATAGTAATATTTATTTATAGCCTTCCAAGAACTGCATAATTTAAAGTTTTTAGATTCCAACAAGAGCTTCTTAAACTCTTGCATGTAACAAATATCAAAGTTATTAAACAATCATGATTTAAGTATTGTTTAATAAGGAGGGCTGGAGGTTACACTGCTGTTAAATTCTACTTAATTATAATGAATAACACCAGGGAAGTGAGGAAGCAATAAGCACAGAGAGCAAAGTGCTGTAACTCATGCACAGAAAGACAGCCAGCACACAGGATTCTGACCACACAACTACTAGAAGAGATAAACACAAACAATATTACCTATAGTGAACATATTCTAAGTACTTCTGTCAGCCTAAGATGTTGCCTGGTTAACATCAAAAAAGTGGAAAATGCTTTTTTTTTTTTTTTTAAATAATCAGAGAGAGAGCTGTTCATGGAAGTTTCAGTGTGATATTAGAAGGGATCTCTGGAGGTCACTTAGTCCAGCTAGGACTTTAACAAGATCCCTCAACACTCAGGGATGCATCCAATTAGGTCCCACTGACTTGTGTATATCCTTTTTTTTCCCCAGATGTTCCCTAACTCAATCTTACTTTAGGAAAAATAAATCTTTGTTGCTCCAGACTCTCCCATTGGTTGCAGGGGCCTGGTACTCTTTAGGACAAATCTTACAATTAAAAACACCAAAGTGAAGATGCCATCCCATACCTCATCGGTTCCTTTGTGACCAAATTCCCTACTCCATTCAGCAGCAGCTCTGCAGTTTCTGTCCTTTTGCTGACAATATACCTATAGAAGCCCTTCTTGTTGCCCTTCACATCCCCTACCCTATTCAACTCCAGATGGACTTTGGCTTTCCAGACTCATCCCTACACACTCAATGCTATCTTTATAATCCTCCTGGGTCACCTGTCCTCACTTTCACCCCTTCTGTGCTTCCCTTTTGTATCTGAATTTTGCCAGAAGCTACTTTTTCTTCCATGCAGGCCTCCTGTTACTTTTGTGTGACTGCTTGCACATTAAGATCATCCTGGCCTGTATCAGGAATAGTGTTGTCAGCAGGAGCAGGGAGATTAACACTGTCCTGTACTCAGCTTTGGTGATGCTGCACCTCAAATACTGTGTCCAGTTCTGGGCCCCTCTCTACAAGAAGGGTATCGAGGTGCTGGAGAGGGTGCAGAGGCAGGCTACCAAGCTAGCAAGGGATTTGGAGCATGTCCCATATGAGGAATGGCTGAGAGATCTGGGGCTGTTTAGCCTGGAGAAAAGGCTGAGGGGAGACCTTAATGCTCTCTACAACTACCTGAAAGGAAGTTGTACTGAGGCAGGGGTTGATCTGTTCTCCCTAGTGACAAGTGATAGAACAAGAGGAAATGGCCTGAAGTTGTACCAGGGGAGTATTAGGAAGAATTTCTTTATTGAAAGGGTTGTCAGGCATTGGAACAGCTTGCCCAGGGAGGTGGTGGAGTCACTATCCCTGGAGGTGTTAAAGAGACAGGTAGAAGATGTTGTGCTTAGGGACATGGGTTAGTGGTGTTGATAGGGCTAGGACTAAGGTTGGACTAGATGATCTCGAAGGTCTCTTCCAGCTGAAACTATTCTATGATTCTAAGATGGACTATTCTTGAGGTGGGAGATGATTCTGTAAATATCAGCCAGCTCTCCAGGAGCTTTTTTCTTTCCAGAACGCATCCCATGGGATTCCTCCAAGCAGATCCTTGAACAGGCCAAACTATCCTCTGGAAGTGTGGGGTTGTGATCCTGGTATTAGTCTTACTCCTTCCTTTCAGGATTCTGAAACTTCACTACCAACAGTCACTCCAGTCAAGTCTGCTTTCGACTTTTATAGAGAAATTCACTACTTCAAGTTGACACAGTACATTTGATGTTGATACCCTATTTTGTATCTTTTACAAAGTTTCCTTAATAAACTTTGCCTGAAGGCATCAAAACACAAAAAGTCTTAAAGGAACAAGACAAGTCAGTTCCACTTCTCAGTCAACTGGAGGACATTATTTTGAAACTGGGACCATAAGGCAACAGGCCACTAAGATGATAACATTTTTTGTAAGTTAATTGGGATGAGAAGACTGAGATCAAAACCTCTAAGATAAGAATCTAGCTGTTATACAGACTGCTAACACTGTTGTATGTGCCTTTCTGTTCAGGTCAGAAAGTGAACCTAATTGACAATGAACTGAAGAATCTAAAATAACTGCTGGGCTATTAAGCACTTAACATTCACATCTCAGTAACCATTTAAATACTGACTTACAGGCAAATACCCATTTAAGGTCAAAGAAGTTAAACCAGAAACATCTTCTGAAATAGTGAGCATGCAAAAAAAGGAATTAATTTTTAGTATGTTTTCACACGGCCCTTCTCTGCCTCTACTACCCCAGAGCTGCAGAGCTGCTGTATCCCTGCTCCAAAACACCAATAAATCCAAGTGCTCAACAGCAGGATTAAAAGGGATAGTCAAGGAGTAGGTAAGGGAATAAACGTCACTGTTTCTTCTAATTCCTGATATCTGTACTTAGAAGTTTCTTTTAGCTATCCATAGAAATTTTAGCATTCTAGAAGACTCAACGATAGCTACCGCACGGACTGGACACGTGTCAAATTATGAATGGTCTGGAGGTTACAGAAGAGATGCAAGAATATATTTAATTAAACAAACTCAAAACAGTCCCTACTGTTAGCACCTGGTTCTGCCATCAAAGATTGAGCACCTGGCCATAATAACCATAAGGAAAAGTAACTATAAGCAATGATGTAGGATATTTTTTGCTTCCCATAAAAAAAGACAACTGGAGAAGTTGAGACAAGAGGCAAATGCAACATAAAAAGCTGAACTGCCTAGAAAACTTCAAGTATGAAAAGTCAATAAACTACAGAAAAAGAAGTTTAGGATTTTAGAATGAAGTGTCCACTGTACACAAGATCTCTGCATAGAACAGTGGCTGCTATGGAGCTGCATGGGGGACTGATTATTCCTCGTATACAATGTTGTCATCATTTTTTGAGATAAGACTTTTTGGGTTTGGTTTTTTTTTATTTCTTTGCATTATGCATTCTGAAAAAAAAAAAAATCACCCATTCTTCAGATAGGTTTCTCTTTTAATAAAACACAGCTTTTACAAGAAGACTTTTTAGACTGAAAATCTGTTATAACATTATTTTCCAACAGCCTTTGGGGCCTGAACAGAGTTTGATCATCACCTTGTTACCATCTTAAGTATTGATAGAAAAGTTTCACTGGTAAAGCACCATTATTTTCCTTACCTTTAAATAATTAAGATGATAGTCCAGAAGAACAGTTGCATTAGTGATGCTATCCTTGGTTCCCACAAATACAAATGGTACCATCCCCTAAAACACAGTAACAGTGGTTATTGATTAGGCATTAAATACTGAAGAGAATCAAACATATCACTGTAAAACTTGAAAACCATTTTTATAACATGGATAAGCATAAATTAAAAAATAAATGAGAATAGTATATCTAAATTTTGATGTTGACAAGATCATGTAGATTAATTCCCTTTATGCAAAGAGGTTGTGTTGTTTTGTTGGGGTTTTTTAAAAAAAATGTAGATTGCATTCATCACAATGCCAACACTTAATTTTCTGGAAAATGAAAGTCAATTCAAAACACTTCAGGTTTCCCCCCTTCAAAATTAATATCACCTTTGCTGATCATATGTCTACCCTTTCATAACAGGTTCCTTTAGGCTATGTGTCAGTAAAGAAACCTTTGATCTTTTAAAAAAGTAAATCAAATTAACACCTTGTCATAAACCAAAATTTGATCCTTCTTGAGGATCTCTCAGTTTGTGAAAGGCAAACAAAAAACTATTCAAGAAATAGAGTTAGTACTCCAGGCAATGATTGCTAACTAACATTGCTTTTACTTTTCAAGCATTTTGTATGATTCGACAAATATCTAAATAATGTCAAGCTCAAAATTCTAATGTCTGGAATTATGACACTTGGAGATAAAATATCTAAAGACTAAGTTAGACGGTCAAAGCAGGCTGACAAATCTACCTACAAGGGTCCCCCAAGTGCTGAAAACAACTGAACTTTAGCAGATAGAAGGCTAATTTTCACACCAAAACTCCTGACACTGAAGCAGGTCTAGGCAGCATTGAGGTGTGAATACAGCCCACACAGACCCAAGGAGCCAGCTTTAAGCTGCTTGACTGCTGTCCCAGCTGCTGCCTCCCCACGGCAGCATAAGCTTCACTGGGAACTGCAGATGTCAACCTGAAAGTCTCATGAACACCCAGCTGCTGAAATCTATCTCATGGCAGACCCTGAGCTTGCCTGCATGTACTGAGTCAAATTTTGGTTTTGTCTCATCACAATCTCTGAAGACACTAATTTTCACTGTACACAACCCTTTACAGGACTGCATTCCAAAGGAGGATTTTTTTTCCCCAAAAGTGAAGTGTTTTGAGACCCAAATGTCTTAATAACACAGGCACAGCATGCCGAGGTTCCCTGAGTGGCAAGTTTATATTTGTCTCTACTTTTCCAGAGGTTTTTGGTTGGTTGGTTGTTAGGTTTTTTGTGGTTTTTGCTGTTGCTGCTGCTGTTTGTGTGGCTTTTTTAACCTTATTTTTTCTTCTACTTACAAACAACTTTTGTTAGATCTTACATTTGAATTAAGTAACAAGGAATAAAAAAAAAATTATACAATCCTCCAATCCTAAGAAACTTCAACACTAGCACTAACTTCCAAGAGCACTAGAAATCCCTTAGCCACAGGCATCATCTATTGAAATGTTTCGTTTTCTGGGGTATTTTAAGTTTCATAAATATTTAATACAACCTGATAAAGAGCAATGAAATTTCTACTAACCTGGCATTAACTAGCACACAGTATCAATTATTAAAAGATCACAAGACAATCAACTTGAAGCATTTCAGGAAACAGCCTGCTGTTGCTTTTAGTAGTGGATTCTAGGTATAGCAGTGTCAACTACTAAGAATATGAGCTGGTAACAATGTCAAGCAGTTTTAGCCATGCAAAAGAATCAAAGTGCTTATTTATTGAACCTTATTTCTATGTTCAAAGCAAAAGTACCAATCTTCAACTTCGTCTCAGTGGTGAATACTAAGCATATCTTACGTGCATAATACATTTAGAGATAAAAATAGTGTGTGCTGCTATAACAAACAGTACCTATTTCAAGAAGATGAACAGCCTAGAAATCCTGTTATAAAATTATGGGAGTCAGGAAGTTGTATCTGAAATTTATGGGCAATATTCTAACATCTCACCCATTAGAAAACCCAGTGCTGTATTAAAATGTAAAACCAAATGTGTTCTTTACAAAAAGAAGGGCTGGAATATCCAAATTCACACATGGGATGACTAACGCCATTAATTTCCAATACAGAATACAAATAAACTTGCATGAACTAACTATGACCTGTCAGAATTTGATCTCAGGTTTCTGTGTTGCTCCTGGTATGACACAACTAACAGGTGAAGCAGCGTAAGCAAGGCCAGCATTAGCAATGCCAGTAACAGGTAAAACACAGAAGCATGAACACAGATCTTGGCAGGTAAAAAACAACTTCAAGTTAATCTTTAAAAGCTCTATTTTAGATTGAAGAATATCAACAAAAGCTTTTTCAAGCCAGAAGATAAAAGGAAAACCTGACATACTAATTGCAGCCATGACTGGCTGCCATGGCTCTTTTACCCTTCTATTATTCTGTAGGCTGATACATTAAAAATGTTGAAAGTTTTAGCCTGCAGCAATAATAGCACCCTCTTGCTTATTAAGCTAGTTCACAAATTTCATGCTGCAAGAATTTATCATTAGAAATGAAATATGAGCTAGCTGTGTATTCTTTAAGTCTAAACACTGACTATTTTAGCTTCCTAGATAGATGTAAAACTAGTAAAGTAGTAAAAAACCAAACAATCTGCCTTACTTCATTGCTTAGCAACTGTCTACAGAAAGATGAAAATTGGATTGTGGCTCTTCAGTAAGAGTTTTACAGTGATAATACAAAAGATGAAGTAGCTCCTAAAGCAAGAATGCAAGAGTTCCAGAAATGTATTTCATATCTTATTCACAGTAGCAAAGGTACATACCTGGTACATATTTAGATTTTCAGGTAAATTAAAGACAATTCAGTTTTCTTCAGGCACATTTCATATCTGAAATCTCAATTTTTGCATTGAGATGTTAAAAGCTTCGTTCCTGAAGCTTTCCCTGGAAAGCCGCAACCTTTCCTCTCATCACAGACCCACATGAAAGCACCTCAAACTACAAAGTTCAAGACTTCACTAAGACCCTTGACAAGGCTGACAGACTGTCTGTGCAAACCTGGAGGCTCACACTTGGTTTTCCTTTAGGTTACAATTTACAGGTTATTGTAAATTTAAGTAATATTTTAAGGACTATACATAAAGTACAAGCTTTTCATTACAATATCAGAAAGTACTAATAAAAATTTAAATCAGGTAAAACTCTAAGAGATCAAACTCAAAGCAAATTAATGAATGAAAACAGTAAGTTTCACATATACTGATTTACAGCTTAGCAAGTGCTAGGAAACATTATCACTGCTTCTAGCAGGAATAAAATGAAATATCTGAATAGGTGAATCACTAAGAAGTTTCACAAAGCATTTTTCAAACACAGGTAACAAGTCAAATTTATATAAAAACGTCCTTCAGCATTAATAGGGAAATTCTACCCCAAGCCCCACACATTAATCAAAACTTTCTCTTACCACTGTGAAGATATAAGGAAGAATTTATTTTATCATGGAGTGGAACATAACCACCAATTAACATATACAGAAATCACATGAACTGAAAAACATACCTCTTCTTGTGGAATGTTTTTATCATTTTCAGCCTCAATTCTCACTCTTACAACACCAGATTTGTCCACGATCTCCTGAATCAGTTTTCCATTTTTTCCTATTACTTTTCCTACAGAAAGAACATAGAGAATATTCCACCTTTAGGGTTTTTCCACAAGCCTGAGAGTATTACTATAAACAAAGAGTATTTAGTAACAGTGTAAGAACTTGTCAAAAAATTACTTAATAGTCCACAACAAAGATTTAGTTTACAAGCCATGAAGTAAAATGTCTAAGTAAGCTTGGGGTGTTAACTTTGGTAATGTTCCAAAGCAATCACTGCAGCATACAGGAGGAGAGGTACTTTATTTTGAAAATTTGTTAACAAGTATAGTTTCCTTCTTTTTCAAAGCTCCTATAAGAGAACAGAAAAAATTCAATCAAATTCCTTAGCTTTGGATAAAGTTGTTTGAAATGACACATCTTGATTACAGAAATATTCACTAACTTGCATGCTTATTTGGCTTTGCTTTAAAATAACTTCAGTGACTTACACAAACATTGGGGTTTTTTTAATAATGCAACCACCAAACAAAAACCAAACAACCCCAAGACACCCTTTTGCAGTGCCCTAACATTTGCTCTAGCTATCTTTGGAATATAGAGTAAAGTAAAACTCTAAGTTTGTTGACAAAAATTTTAGTTGATGAAGTTTTCTGATATTACTGAAGTTATGGTTTGAGCTAGGTGTAAAATTCCCTTCTGTGAAACAGATTTTTTTTAGAAATATGTGAGAATAGTTTACAATTTATTAAAAGTCAAAAGAAAAAGGGAAATAAATTATACTCTAATGCCAGTGATGCATACACCTAGGAACCAGACATTCTGATTTGAGACAATGAAAATGAAAGCTTTAGTACTCTCCAACCTCAGCGAAATAACCTGCTGTCTAAAAACAGAGGAAAAATGAGCTGCTTGGGAGGTCATAAGGAAAGGCCATATCCTTCAAGCACAGCATTAAAGAAAAGCTTAACAGAACAGTGTGAAAGATGTTTTCTGCATGTAACAGAAAAAGATTTTAACAAAGCTGCTGGAAAACTTGCAACATAACCTTTTTCACAGGCACATCACTGAAAGGCAAAAAACACCGAGTGCATGACAGCTATTGTTTTCCTGATACGATTAATCCATGAAGAGCAGATTAAAACCCACTTTTAATCACATGGGACATTGTTCCTATTGTTCAAAAGTAAATACATTTTCTTTTTTGTTTTTCAATTTCTGTACCATGAATTTTTAAATCGTACGTATTTGTAGGAAGCATGACAAGAGATGGTCAGTAAGTTCTTCCTTGATGACAAAGGCTATCCTGAGTCAAAAGCTCCAGGTTTTTCATTCCACTACACACCACTGGCAAATGGAACAGCAGCTTACTAATAAATGTAAAAAGCCCTGGGAGTGATTTTGAAAATGTCAAGTAAACCAAACAAAAATAGAAACAAACAAAATTAAAAAAGAGAAAAGAACAAACCTTACATTGATTGTCCCAATGAAAAAAGTACATCTTTAAAAATATTTGGATTTGGTCAGAATTCAGTAACTTACATACAAATCTTTAAAAATAATTAAAGACTGTATGCATATATTTAACCTATGTTGCAGATCACAATTTTTTTAAAAAAGCAAAATATTGGGTGGGGTTTTAGTTGTTCTGGGTTTACACTTGTTTGATTTAAACTTTAAGGATAATTAAGTAGAAAAAGCCAGATATTTGCATTTTCTTTAGGTAAAAGAATTCAGCATATCATTGTAGTAAAATGAAAAAAAAGAGTCTTCTGCCATTTTAAAATAAATTTGATTTCCTGGAAATTAGACATTTTAAAAATAAAATTATTAAACATAGCTTATTCTGGATATAACATATGGTTAATCCAATTCTATATTCTAAAGGATCCAGACCAAGAAATGGGACAAATGAGAAACTGCCAAAACAGAAATAATTGCAAAGTTCTTAACAGAAAACAGAAACCAAGATTTTAACTTGAGATTTTAATTTAACTATGGCAGCCTATCATTTTACTTATCACCAGGAGAATCAGGAGGGAGTGGGGAAGGGAAAGCTACTGGTTTGAAATCGATCCCAGAGCTGAGGTGCCACATTTGTGAGCATTTGCCCCATTGCAGAATTTCACACTGCTTCAACACCAGTTTTCACACACTGCTTGACAACCTATTAAATATTTGCTTGCAGAGGTATCTTATACCACATAGTATTTTCCCCTCTTCTTATCTACCGCATAAAGCCATGCATTTTTATGTTGCTTTGTAGCATCACAAGCTCATTAAAAGATTTCCCCTCACACACAAGGGCTGCATGCATTATTGAGGATGTTTGAGAATGGAAATTTTAGATTGTCTTTGGAGTATTTTCTTGATCACTGACTATCATTAACTAGGCATTCAGTTCACCCCATAGTGCTGCTTCTAAGCAAATTGTATTTCAGATGTCAAAGGACGGGGGGGGGGGGGGGGGGGGTGGGGGTGGAAAAAAAAAAAAAAACGACGTGAAAAGA
>VYZX01002499.1:294606-309291 GCA_013401335.1 Brachypteracias leptosomus | reverse complement strand
CATGTAACAGCTGAGATGTCTACTGAAAATACAGGTAGGTTATACAATTATGTATATAAGATTTAAAATCAACAATATTGTAACCAATCCACTGGCATTAGTTGCTTCAGTCTTGCATACAGTCAGAAGATAAATAATTCAGTCTTTTACATCTATTAATATTTAATCAACAATATTTTTAACTGTGTGTAGGTCTGATGAGGGCATACCAGTGGGCTGAAGGGACAGGACATGTATCTACACTTTCAGCACATATATGATATCGGCCACATCCACACCAAAGAACTTCTGCCACTTTCTTATCTTTCAAATCAAAACAATCTTAAATGGTATGCAAGCATAAGGTAAATCTTGAAAGTTTTTAAAAAGAAATTATAAAAGTTTTAGGAATGTGATATACATAACGTATGTGATATTAATATATTAAAGCCGGTCTCTTGCTCTCTCCAAATACATTAAGTAAAATATAAAACATGTGTAATATGTATATATGTACACAAACATATAATGCAAACTATCTCATTCACCTCAATGTTTTGGTTGTACAGGCATTATTAACTTACAGCTGAAAAAATACAGTCCAGTATCAATTTCTAGATTAATTCAGTTCNTTTTAACAGAGACTGGATAAAATGAGTATGACACGACAAGAAAAGACTATTTATAAAGAAACTGAAGAACAATTTCAAAAATACAACAGATGATGTAATAACAAAGATTCACAGATAATCGAATATATCAATGTGTTATTTCCCCCCTGAAGGAAATGAAATTTGAACTAAATGGTATAATGGAAGGTTAACTTTTTATGCCCTTAAACGATGGGAAAGGAACATTATTTCNAATATATTAAAGCCGGTCTCTTGCTCTCTCCAAATACATTAAGTAAAATATAAAACATGTGTAATATGTATATATGTACACAAACATATAATGCAAACTATCTCATTCACCTCAATGTTTTGGTTGTACAGGCATTATTAACTTACAGCTGAAAAAATACAGTCCAGTATCAATTTCTAGATTAATTCAGTTCTGATAAATAACCAATATGTAATTAAAGAAACACTGATCATGTCTGTAAATCAGCATGGAGGTCAAGGTACACAGAACTCCAAAATACCCATAGAGTTTACACCTCTCAAAATCTTTTTGATGCATCCTTTACATTGTGTTTTATGAAGTACTTGGAATGAAAAAGGTTACAGCATATAACATGGAAGCAAACCTTCCACTGGCTTGGCTGACAATTTTCACCCCAAGTTACCTCACTTCTCAAAACAAATGTTAATGGAGCATAAATACCTCTACTTCATCGCTTTCATTTATATCTTTATTATAGCCTGCAGGTGGCGGAAACCTCACATCATGGAATGGGATTTGTCTCTCTGGTTGCCAGCTACAAATAAAAATACAGTGAATGTTCTAAACATTTTCACCTTCTTTGTAAATAAAAATCAGAAACATTCTCAATTCATTAAATCTGCGCTTCTACATTTTGGGGGGCTTTTGTGCATTTATGTATTAAGGTTAATGTGATTCAATGTATATATAACAAGAAACACACCTAAGTGACTATTAAGCATCTTAAATAAATCCCTGATGCTACCTGCGCTGTTCTGAAAACTTCCAGCAGCAGTTTTTTTACTCTATTTACAATTATAGATTAACCGCAACATTAGAAAAACAGGTTAGAAAACATTTCATTACACATTTGGACTCTTCCTTCAAAACAAGCCTATTTCTTCTTTTTCTCTGCTACTACTATAAATTATGAAAACTTGATCAGGATTCAGTCCGAATNGTAACTTTTTATGCCCTTAAACGATGGGAAAGGAACATTATTTCACTTCTAGCTGAGAAAACTGGTATTTATCACTCTTTTATAAAACAAATGTTGTACCAATGTAATCTGCTAAATCTAAAATAAGACATTCACATGAGAAAGAGGGAGTAATGGTACCACTGCTGACTTATTCAAACATGGGTTGTCGTCATGTAAATTCAATAACAACATGTTTATCCTCCTAACAAACCCACCTTACTATTGTTTAAATATTTTTTATGTACAAAACTACTAAAACTATTTATACAGAAATGTCACAACATAGTAAATCTCAAACATCATTCTAAAGCAAGCCAGCAGCAAGCTTATAGTATCTAAAAGACACTACTCTACATGATTAAGTTATATTTAGGTTAATCCAATGCAAGGTTGATACTCAATAGGTATAACATCAGCAACACACTTACTTGTTTTCAAATGCAACTGTTATAGAATCTTCATGTACATCCTTTACAAATGCCTGTGTAGAAAAAAAAGTATAATTAAGGTATGCTTATGGATATTTCAAAAAATAATTTCAAACCTGTACAAGGCCTTCCTTTCACAGACATCCATGAAACTCAAAATTTAAGAATGCTTTCAAGTGAGTCTTTTTCACTTTGCAATAGACTTATATAAAACACATACCAACAGCTGATAACCTCCTTGGGTTGAGGACTGCCAGCATACTGATACAAGGACAGAACACCCAAGCTATGCATGCATTCTTACTACTTCTTGGGAGTAATGGGAGAGGTTGCTATCAAATGACAGATCGTTTTGAATAGTTACATAATGAAATCTTAAAAAGGTTTGATTTTATAATCACATTTTGTATATTTTTAGAAGTGTAGAAATTAAAACACATTAGTACTCCTTAATGAAAATCCTGGCTCTTCTCTTTTACCTCAAATTTGAGGTAGTAAGCTTGAATACTGCACTAGCAAAACTCATCTCTATCCATTTTAGCACAGTTTTCCCCTTACAGACTTCATCAGCCTTAACTTCCATAGCACACAAACTTCAGACAAATGCCATGCAGCTTTCCCTCAGTTCTCTTCTGGGGATGGATAGCAGTTGTGTCAAATCTCCCATGCAGCCACAAAGCAGAATACAGAACTAAGATTCAGCACTGAGAGGGATTTTCCTGCCTTATGTACTGCTCAACTGACTGACATTCGATCAATTTTCAGCTTTAGACACCCAAACATCATTCCCCCTCCTCACCATCTACAGAACAGCAAGATCAATACTCGAACTTCGGGATTTACCAATGACAACATTTTCCATAGCCTTAAATGATGGAAGTCACAGGGCAACCAGGGATGAAAAGATTGTGCTTTTTTTGTTTCTTTCTTTTTAAAAGTATCTCTACGAACTTCTGAAACAAATAAGCATTGAAGTGCTGAGTATTTGACAAATGCTTGGCCATATACAGTACAGCCTTGCAACACAGGTAACTAAAAGTCCATGAGCAAGACCGAGCATAAAACTTTGTTCTACCAACAGAGATTCATCTGAGTGGATTGAAAAAATTCTCAGTAAATTGAAAATAATTTAGCAGTAACTACTGCTTCTGAAGAATTAGTTAATGAACTGTGAAACATTTTATTCTACTCACATTTCAAGTTTCCAAGACAAGAACAGCTCTTGTCTCTTGCAAGAGGGTAAAAGCCTCTGTCTCCTATGGAATCTAAATGGTTTAAAAATTCTTCTGATATTTTTCCTTTATAAAGTATTCCAAAGTATCTCCTGAGTTGCAGCAGTATCTCATTACCAAAGAAAAGCAATACTTGATGACCAATACAGAGCTCCAAGAACTAAAATTAAGCAGTACACACACACGTCTCATTACTCTGAGACATTCAGTAAATAAGTACCAAAGTTAATAATCTGAAAAATAACTAATGCCACCTTGAAGAGAACGCAAAGTAAAGCCACAATGACAATAGGAAAAAAGGTTTTAGACCTTGAGCACCTCTCACTACTGTAAGAATAAGGTTCCTGTAAAGTTTAGTATTGCTGGCATTCAATTAAAATGGTCTCTGATAGTATTTACATAATTACATATTTCAAAATCCCAAGATATTCCTTCCAAGGGGGATTACAAGCATAGTCGATATTTTTTTAATGACGTGATACAAAACAGATTAAGACCACATCTCAGGATCATGTTGACAGTAGTACAGAAATGCTATATACATAAAGAGCAAGGGCACTCCCAGTTGATGATTACAGTTACTGGGCTTTTATCTCATGTTTCATATTGCTGTGTCCTCTGTAGGAAAACTCCAGAACTGGATATGCACTTCACAAATACCGTGGTAGTCCTGACTCACTTTACAACACTCCACATATCACCTTCAAAGGCACCACCCGTATTTCTCCCAGTGTTTGTCAGGAACAAACATTGCTCTGAAGCACCTATTCCTACAGATGTAGCAGAAATGGATGCCTTTATTACCTGAAAAATACTGTAATGTCTACCAAGTATTTGATGTGACTTCTTCACATCACAAATTGGAAGAGGATAGGATTTTGTATTATTAGTAACACTTGAGTATGCAAAAGCAGAGATTATTTTATGAAGCAAACCCAACAGAAATTTCACCAAAGAACACTTAACAGCCTTGAGGAAAACCGGTAAGAATAACAAATGAGAATGTCTTTAGAAAGAATTTGTTGATATGTAATTTTCTCATATAAATAAATAAAAAAAAATCACTTCTCCTGCTATGAAAGAGACTTTTGGAGAAGACATCCCCTCTATGGTGACACAAACACCAAAAGATCTAAATAGCACTCTGTAAAAGTTACAGGAGATGACAGAAAAAGACACAAGCACAGCAGCAAAGAGCAAGACTACATCTCATATTCAGATGTGATAGCTCGTAACACCCAGGTCATCTTGAGTAGAATCCTCATGACTACAGCAATATATGTAACTAGTGGTAATAATGCTAAAACCTACTACTAATAAGTAAACCAGATGGTGACACAAATCTAACTTATCAAATTGAAGACTGGCCTAAGACCTTCAAACAGTCTAGTACTTTATCTGGAAAAAGTCAAACTTGGGACACAGGGCTAGTTGAAAGAGTATTGAACCATGCTCTCCTGTTTAAGCTCTCCTGAAACAGATCTTCAACATTGCTTTGGTCACAGCCCAGAAGCCTGAATGAGCCTGAACAAGGAACACTGAGGACACCTGATGCTGCCTGTGTATGGTCAACAATACAGACATTGCCAGGGAAAATTACAAAGCTGGCATAATTTCTTCAGTTTATACCAACTTCAGACAACTCAATCACAAAACAGATGGAATACCTGGTTTTCAATCCAGCCTGGCCAAAAAAGTTGATGTCATAGCACTGTTTGCCTTTTAATTTCCAGCATTGCAAAATCAAAAAAAAAAAAAATTAATTGCAATGAATTTTGAATTAATATATTACCAGCCTAAATATCTATATAATCCCATCTACCCATAGAAAAGTGGGTTTTTTTGTTCTTCAGTTTCTTGTGACACAGAAAAATGTCAGAGATACAGACTATGAAAAACTGATCTGATAAGTATCATATGTCCATTTTCCTCTTGTATAAATATTTATACAGGTTTGTAATAAGTAAAATGTATTTGGACTCTACAGCATTATATATTTGTACACTTAAGTACAAATAGAAATGTTTTGAAACACTTCTAAGTTTCCATTAAAAGAAAAAAAATACTTAACCATTAATGCCTTCAGAAAATCAGAACTGATTGGTTTTCTTTATTCTCCGATTTACATATTCTGTAAAATTATATACAGTGCTAAAAAGAAATGAGACTTCTAAGACCATAAGCCATTCAAGCATAAAACATATAGGACAAGCCAGTCCCAGATGTCAGCAAAGGCAAAGAAGAGCTACAGATTTCACACAAAGTTATTATGAAAAGTACAATAAGTACTCATCAGTCTTTTTTGAAAGAAGCAGCGTAAGTCTGGCATGGAAATTCAAACATAAATGTGCACATATGCAAGTTTGAGATGCACACCCAAGAAAGGACAGAACAGTGGTTATGATGAATGTGAACACACGGATGAGTGAGGGGCCAGGACAGTGCAATACTACAGCAGAGACACCAAGTAACAGCACACAAAAAGAAACCAGACCCAGTAAAAAAGGTTTGCTTTTACTTCTGTGAACAGAAGCACATTTTACAATGGATAAAGTTGATTCTTCTTCTCTAACATGGAAAAACATCCAACATGCTAAGTTTTCTATACCAAATTTGAATTTCAGTCACGTAAATCGTTAATATTTCTCTCCATGCTTCAGACGTAAGTAAAAGAGTTTACAATCCAACATTGACATGGCATTTCTCAAACTTGAGCATTCACATTCTAAGAAGGGTTACATGGTTAAGATACAGTCTAAATTTTACAAATTATTTGATACAAAATAAGAATTATTGGAAACACCAGTACATTTGTATATACTGTATATATCATGTATTTTTTTTAGGCTGGACATTAGGAAAGATTTTTTCACTGAAAGGGTTATCAAGCACTGGACCAGGCTGCCCAGGGAAGTGGCTGAATCACCATCCCTGGATGTGTTTAAAAGCCATGCAGATGTGGTGCTGAGGGACATGGTTTAGCAGCAGACTTGGTAGAGGAGGGTTATGGATGGACTCAACTATCTTAAAGGTCTTTTTCAACATAAGTGATTCTGTGATTCTATTATATTTGTTATTTTGGGGCTAAATGGAATGACAGACACTTCAAAGGGACAAATAAAGGCTCCAGCTGCCATCAAGTTTTGTTGCTTTTTAAAAGTCTGCTCACATCATCGGATATAAGCATTGACAACCATTTTAACAAAGGGGGATAATTAACTGTAAGGAGTGAAAGAAAGTAGGGAAAAATATGCTTTTTAAGACAAAGAAATGCTGTGTTGATACACAGGTGCCTCTACTGTTTGCAGAACAGTTCTGTATCATTTCATACCTGTTGGAAGGAAGAAGTCAGAAGGGAACTCACATGACTAATCAAATCAGAGAAAGGCAGGCCACACAAAGAAACAGAACAGGGAAAGAACTGCCCCAGAAACGTAACCGAATGAGGGAACAAGGAACTGAGCGGACAGGCTTGGGAATGTGCACGAAGACTGGAGATACTTGCTGAGGGTACATCTGCATGGAACACTGAAGGAAAAGAAAAAACAAGACACCAAATGCAACAGGAGGCCAAAGAAACCGTGAGAGCTGAAGTAATAAAGAACTAAGATGAATGATTCTGTCAATTGCAGCTTCAACAAAAAAATGTGTCTATAAAACCAAGGAAACAATGGCAAAGTGTTGGAACTACCAGGATAAAACCCAGAAGACTTTTAACAAGGCTTTAGAGCAAGAAGTGGCAAAAATTGGTTACAGACAACATATAGATGCCAACAGTAAACACTATTTGAAGACTATCTGCCTCAAACAGGATGCTTTCCATCTTTAGCAGAGGATACAAGAGAGAATCACTCCCAAATTCCTTCAAATTGGAAAAGAAAACTCAATCCCATGCTGGAAAGGCATCCAGCACATCCTCTTTTAAAGGAAATTATATCTAAAGCTAGTCCTGGCAAGATTAGACAAAGGATTGTCTATTAGTCCTCTGACAATAAGAACTTCAAAACCCAATTTACTACACCTAGACAAGAAAAGATATGCCCTAACAGTACACATTTTCAAGATCTTAGCTGTGAGCTGCAAAAAGGCAGTTCCCTCCCCTTAGAATTCACTGTTTTGGTGGTTTGTTGGACCAGTCTTCTTAAAATAAATGGAGAATGTAATATTTTCTTTTCAAGGATTCTGGGCCCAGCAACATAGCAAGTCATGACTAAGCATCTCTGGGTACTAGATTGTCAATTATTCCTGAATCATGCTCATTGATTGCACTGCACTTCCCATGGAATAATTCGTCTCCACCAAAAAGAGAAGATTCATTAAAGTCTGAAGCATTCACCAAAAGCAATACTTCAATTCAGGAAGAACTAGCCTCCACTACAGCGATCACACCAACACACACCAGTACTCTGTGAAATGTAGACCACCTGACCAGTATCAAATTTTAATTCAAATCTTCCAGTTGACTATGAATGCGTCCTCAAACCATCTCCTATGTTTTATGTGGAACATGATCCCTATGGATGTTTCTCAGCACACGTTCTGCATCAAGTCCCACAGGTAACACAAGCAGAGAAAAGACTGGTTTATTACTCTCGGTAGGGCTTAGGTGACAGCCACCAGTTCTGTACTGTCAAGATCAAGACGCTTCTGGGTACACTCCAAAATGAAACCAAGTGTTTAGGGACTTAAAGTTATAAGGCCCTCAAAGAGAGCTACGGGGGGGGATACGAAAACCTGAAGTGGCAATTAGGTGCCTACTTGTGCCACTTAGTTCCTTCATGACTCCAGAAGTCTCATATTCCTCCCCTCCATGTCTTAACATCAAGATAGAGGCACATTCTTCCAAAACATTTACATATTCCGATTAAGATCTTCAGAGTGATTCAAGGCCAAAGAAATTATCACAAGTTATCAGTAAACCAGGAGATCAAATAAAAGAATTGTTCTGCTTTTCATTTGTTTGCAGTGTTACTGTTCTAAAATACTTCTCAGGAGACAGTTTAAAGAAACTTTTAAAACGAAAAAATAAAATCATCTTGCAATTAAATCCGCACCTGACATCACCACACACCTCTTGTTATGGTGGGTCAACCAATTCACTTCATAACCAATTTTCCCAGCTGCAAGATGGGCAAGGAAGCATTTAGATAAATTACTTAATAACACAATGATACACAGACATTATGATGAAAGGAAAAAATTCTATCTAAAATTCAAGTAATTCAGGCTAGAGGAAAATTGCTGATTTACATTGACCATTATTGCATGAGAGTTTAAAAGAACCAAACCACAACAAACTTTATTTTTAGTTAAAAAGTTTCTGGATTTAAGTGTGATGCTTCATCCAGACAGGTAATACAGGTGAAGACCAATAAATCTGTGTGTCCCATCTGACCCCTTAGATAATTCAACCAATTAGAGATTAAGAAAAGACAAGAAAATGCCTATGTTTAAATTTCTACAAGTTAAAAGACAAACATAATATGCAACTTGGAGGCAATGCCTGTGTTATAACTTGGATAGACTACATAACGATTAATGAGTAAGCTCCCATGAACAGATGCTCAAATGAAATTTTCACCTAAACTACAAGCAAAAATGTCAGCATCTTATGGACAAAAGGGTACAGGAACCCCATGATGTCAAAATTCAATGTATCAAAAAAAAGTTTCTTTGATAACATTTGCCACTGAAGAATGCACAATCTCATTTTTATCATCTATTCTACATGGTTGTATGAATTCATATTAATTTGATAAAAGCCCCATTTAAAGTTCTCTTATGCAACATACTCATGCCTTCTGTTTCTTTCTAAGTGAATACTGTGTCTTTAAAAATGTAAAATTGACTTTTCAAAGTGCTAAATAATTTAATTCCAGGAAGCAATATACAGATCTAGGACTATAATACTGCAAACCCACAGGACGCTTATTTATCATATTTACAGATAGTGTAAAAAAAACCCCAAACATGGAACACCATTAACATTTTTGTAAAAAAAAAATAATTTTCACAATAAGAGATTATCACATGCTTTTAGGAGGTTTTTTTCCCTGAGAAACACTCAGCTGTTGCAACTGTACCATTTGGATATCAACCTGCCCCACCACACTAACATCAGAGTGTGAAATTTTACCTGTTCCTTCATTGCTAACATAAATATTGGATGTTGCACAATAACTAGGCCTAATTTTTAAAGTACTAAGAACATTTATAAGATGGTAGACTTGCAGAAACTGAGCCAAACTGTTTCTAGTATGTTGATAACATGTCAATGGTAGTAGGCCCAAACCTACCGTGTGTAAAATTTATTTTTACAGTGAATAGGGTAAATCCACAAATTATGTCCTATTAATATGTTGATTAATAAAACCCAACTCACGCAAAGCCACAGCAATACTACACGGTATTGTTAAAAATATTAAGTACTCAGTATAGATGCTCAAGGCTTTATCCAGCAGCAGCACGAGGATTTGGAAACAAACACGGAATACCATTAAGCAGTAAGAAATACATTTCATAATTAAATGTATCTATCAACTCAACACATACATATATCTGGTTAAGCAACGATCTCTTTAATATCAGCAGGCAGAGTCCCCTGCCATAGCATTAAGAGCAGGGATCCACGACAACGTTTTAGCACGAACGTGTATTTATTTAACGAGGTCCCCCCTCCCCCGCCTCAAGCGCCGTGCACTAACAGTGCAGCTCTCCTGGAAACCCAGAGAGCGAGAAAGACTTTCCTTAAGTAGCGACAAAAGCTGAGGATTTATCAATTAATGCCCCATCCCCAGCCCTGATCCTCGCTCCAGCGCCAAGGAGAAGGCGGCCCAGGGCTCTCCTATCCCACACCGGCGGCGCGAGGGCCTCCCCTTCCCACAATAGGGGGAAGGCCCGAGGCCTCCCCGGACGCCGGGGCCCTCTCTCGTCTTCCCTCTCTCACTCCTCATCAGGCCTCGAGTTCCCTCAGGTCTGGGGCGGCGCCGGCGGCCCCCGGCTCTTCTTTCCCCAGAGGCCCAGCTCCCTCTTCCCCGACACCCAGAGGGACCCGCCGCGGCCTCCACCCCCCTGCCCCGCTCTTCCTCCTCCTCTCCTTCCTGCCCCGGGGCCTCCGCTTTCCCTGAGCGGGGAGGAGGAGCCGCCACCGCCGCCGCCTCCTCCTCCTCCCGTCCCAGGCCCCACTCCCTCCCCTGAGGCCCAGCCCGACCCAGCCGCGAGCACCCGGTACCTTGTAGAAGGCCCCGTTGGAGCCCCGCACCTCCACCACCAGCTGCTCCTCCATGTTGTGCCGCGGCGGCTCGGTGCGGGAGACCCAGGCCCGGCGCCTCCTCCCTTCCCTTTCTCTCTCTCGGCGCAGNACAACCCGGCAGTTGCGGCTGAGGTCCCGCCCCCGCTGGCGCGAGCCTGAGTGACAGCCCCGCCGGCCAATCAGGTTACGCACTGCACCGCGCGTTTTAGCCGGAGGGGGGCGGGGCGCGCGGCCTGCTCTGCCAGGGGCTGCCGGGGGGGGCGGGGCGGGGAGTCCGTACCCGGCCGCGCTGCCCGCGCTGGAGCGGCAGCTGGGCTCCCGCACCCCCCGGGGGGNGGGAGAAGCGGGGCCGGGGCACGGCTCTCGGAGCGGTGGGGACGCAGAGGCCCGGGGAGAGGCGATGGGAATGGTGTGGCCGAGAGAGCGGGGGGCTGCTGTAATGGGCAGGGGAAGAAAGAGGTCTGGGCCCGTGGGGTCTGATCTCCGGCTCCTCAGGGAGGCTGCGAGGGGTGGCGGCCACGGCAGGGGCAAGTGGGAGCAACCGTGCAGCGACCTCTGCCTCCCCGCTTGTGGTCTGGAGTAAAGAATAAAGTGTGAGTGGTTGTAGCGGTTTCTAGCGTGTTGTGCAGGAGCGAATGGTCTGGCTGTCGTGGTTACACAGAAGACCTAAGCACCTCGCAAGGGCTGTGATACAAGACGAACAGACCTGTTGGCCTGGAAGACTGATGTGCTGGTCCCTCTACCTCCCGTGTGACTGCTGAGCTTTATTCAACAAACTAACAAGTTCAGCATGTAACACATAGTATTACTTTAGCTACATTTAGACATTCCCAGACATTTCAAATCCTAAACTTTTCTGACAGCAGAGTGTAACACTGCATAGGTTTCATCATAGAGCCTAGTGGTGAATATTTTGAAGAGCTGCTCTATCTGTGCTGGAACATTTGCCACTGAAAGTATACTGGCACAGAAGCTGCTTGTTCAGCCTTTCATTAGACCTGCACAAACATTAACATCATCTTCCTATGTGCTTTTTTTTCTAACTACAAGGAATAAGGGAAGAAAAAAACAACCCAACAGTTCTACTGTTACCCCAAAATACCACAATTTCAATGTGATGGCTGTGATTTCTCCAGATGAGTATGTGATGCTCTCCTTATATAAATGAAAATTCCACACCTATTGATGAATTTTCAAAACTCTTGAAATCAGTGAGCCTATGATTTCATCTTGATTTTTACATTCCTGTGTTTCAAGCTTTGCAAATTAGTGTTTCTCGGTATGCTGCATTTTACATCTAAGCTACGAAAGAGCATGTGGTATTTCTTGTTAGCCATCAAAACTTTTGTTTATTTTTTTAATGTGCAAGAGATTGAGAGTTTCCTGCAGCAATCCCTGTACACTATGTGTTCATCTGCTTATTGTGGTGTTCACTGTATGCATTCACAATATTGAAGGAAATCTAATAGTATGATGCAATGTACCTTCAAGGGAAGGTGTTTGATTCTCTTTCCATCAGCTTTGGATTCTCTTTTCAGCATATTCTTCAGTATGATGAAGGGTCAATTCAATCTACTGATTCAGTTTGACAGCTTTGCTGGGCTCATTACAGAGGCAGTCACAGGACTGACTTGCTAGAGGGTGGCAGAGGGTCCAAGAGGACTGAAGGAGGAAAAATTTAAAATATGAGGAGCAGTGACACAAGATTTGTGTATGACTGAAAACACAGAACTGCAGAAACACAGCAGAGATTAGATCTTACAGAGTCTCCATAAAGAAACTTAGGTAAACCAGGCCTCTCTTTTGACTTGTTCATGTTAGACATTTTTTTAAAAATCTAGAAACCATGTAAATGGTTCAACTAAAAATTTCAATAATCTGCCAGGGGAGATGATGCCCAGCTCTAAAACAAAGTTAGCTGAAGGGCTTTTTTTAACATTCATTGTTTGTCCTAATTATTCTGTTGTGAATAAAATAGCTTGCTGTCACACAGGCAGATTATCCCTGAGCAGACAGAATATAAAGGTGTCTAATTTAGCTCTGACTTCCAGTGATGATTTCACCACTTTCCCTAAGCTAAAAGCTGCTGCACTGTGTAATCTTCCCTAATGCTTAACTTAGATTTTCCTTGCCATTGCTTAAATTCAGCATTGTTTATTTTGTCCTGACTGGTAAATGTTCAAATCCTTGTCTACTCTATGAGAAACGGTACATATTTCCAGAGCACACTTTCTAGTTTTTCTGTTGATTGACCCTTAACCTTTCCTCTTATTTTCCAAATTATTTACTGTTTTTGCCATCTTACTTTGAACTATCTTCCACAGACAGTCCATCCCTTCTGAGATGTGTTCACAAACTAACTAGTTCTTATGTAGACTTAAATTAGATCCTTTAAAATGTGTATTTATTTCAAATGCAGTAACACTATAACAATACATCTCATCATTCTATTAAAGTCTTCAATATTAAAGATAAAATATTATTTCATTCAAATGTAAGGCTTCACTTCTCATATATAATCCTAGTGTTCAGTTACACTATTGTCGAGGTCTAGGGTCAATCAATTTAGGGTTAGTTAGCAGACTCTTATGAAAAGTAAAATCACTGAACAGAATTGGTTTGGTTCTAACTCAAACCAGGACAATTATGTGGTGGCCGTGGGTTTCCCAGCCCCTCTGGCCCCTTGAATTCTTTCATATTCCCCAACAATCTCAACTCACCTGTTCCAAGTCTTGGGTTTGGTCCTACAGATGCTCAGTGCTTCTGTTTCTTACCCAGATCTACACTACTTGGTGTTTACCTTGTCCTTAGGAATGTTTTGAAGGACAGAAAACTGAGGTAAATGGTGCTCCTCAGGGTGTATCAGAGCCCTGTGTCCTTGATCATTGCTACCTGTTTAGTTAATACTATTTTCCTAAGATTTGTATCTTAGGTGTTCTAGTCCTTTGTCTATTGATTGGCACCAGGAAATGCTAGCTTGGATTCAGTACACTGAAGGAGTTAAGCATTTAAAGTGTAGCCATTGACACCAGCCCTTCAGAGCAACACCAACAATCAGAAACTTTCCCAGCATCACAAATTGATTTTGAAAGACCCTTCATACAGACACCAGGGTAAAGGCAACAGGAACAACTGAGCATTTTATATAACTTATAACTTTACCTGGAGTACTGTGTCCAGTTCTGGGCACCCCAGTTCAAGAAAGACAGGGAGCTACTGGAGAGAGTCCAGCACAGAGCCACTAAGATGATTAAGGGAGTGGAACATCTCCCTTATGAGGAAAGGCTGAGAGAGCTGGGTCTCTTTAGCCTGGAGAAAAGGAGACTGAGGGGTGACCTCTTTAATGTCTATACATATGTAAAGGGCAAATGTTGGGAGGACAGAGCCAGGCTCTTCTCAGTGACATCCAGTTATAGGACAAGGGGCAATGGGTGCAAGCTGGAACATAGAAGGTTTCGGGTAAACCTAAGGAAGAACTTTTTCACAGTGAGGATGACAGACACTGGAACAGGCTGCCCAGAGAGGTTGTGGAGTCTCCTTCTCTGGAGACATTCAAAACCCACCTGGACGTGATCCTGTGTGACCTGATCTAGGTGATCCTGCTCCGGCAGGGGGGTTGGACTAGATGATCTTTCGAGGTCCCTTCCAACCCCTAACTTTCTGTGATTCTGTGATTTTTCCCACCATTTACCTTAGGGCTTGGTCAGGGCCTGCAAATAAAAGTTACTTAAAAAACACTCTTTTAAAAAAGTATCTTAATTGAATTTGCAACCTACCAGTATCTGAAGGGGGCCTACAAGAAGGCTGAGGAGGGGCTTTTTACAAAGGCCTGTAGTGATAGGATGTGGAGTAATGGTTTGAAACTGGAAGAGGGGAGATTTAGATTGCAAATTAGGAGGAAATTCTTCACTCTGAGGGTGGTGAGACACTGGCACAGGTTGCCCAGGG